>UYYF01004933.1:0-21270 GCA_900618365.1 Thelazia callipaeda
GTTATTGAATATTTTAACTGAGTTCAGTATGTACCATAATGAAACACGTAGTCTGTGGATTCGAGTTTGATTGTTAATTTTTTGCAGTGTTTAGCTAGGGGTTTTGCTCATGCATCAGTTAGTTTAGGATTTGACAAGTAAGTTTTTGATGAAAGTTTAGGTTTTATTTTCAAATACAAAGCACGAACATATACTATTACGAACATATACTGTTACATTTACTATTATTTCCTTAGCTTATACTTCTTCATTGGTCTCGTTCATCTTCTACTTATTGCAGGTTAAAGTTAAAACAGAGAGAAGTAGTGAAGTTAAAGTGGATAATTGCTAAATATTCTTTCGCTGGTGACTATTACTACCATGGATTCACATGGACGAAAAATTATAATAGTTGATAATGGCACTGGGGTTATTTTTGTGTTTTTTAATTGATTTTCATTTTCAAACTTTAGAAGTAAAATTATATATATTTTTCTCAAATCATTATTTTCATCGAAGAGAGTACAAAGTCGATCATTGTTTCGATGTAACATGTAAAGTAAGTTATTATGTTGAATGTAGATTTAGTTTGTGAAGTGTGGTTATGCTGGGACAAACTTTCCTGCCCACATATTTCCTTCTGTGGTGGGACGTCCATTAGTGCGATCGACACAAAAAGTTGGCAACATTGAAGTTAAGGTTAATTTCATGATTTGTTTCATTTTTTTTATTTTGAAAACTCATTTTTATTCTTCAAGTTGTAGATGACATGTTTCAGGTATAATTAGAGTGGAAAGTTCATCTAATATTTGCATTATTAAAATTTTATCGTATTATGCATTATATCATGTTTCCACTCATTGCCGGTACTGTTATGGTAGTTAGATTGTTTGATGATGTCGGTTTGTCACTTTCAATGTTTTTATGATTGTAATATTAATATACTGTCATAAACTGTATGCATAGATGGCTACTAAATGTTTTTTCAGGATCTTATGGTCGGTGAAGAGTGTACTCAGTTGCGACAAATGTTAGATTGCAGTTATCCCATGGAGAATGGCATCGTCAAAAATTGGGATGATATGGGACATATATGGGATTACACTTTTGGTCCTGAGAAGCTTGATATTGACCCAAAGGCATGTTTTTTGCTTTAAATAATCATAAATTTATATAAGCATAAATGTTATACTAGCTTAGTATCGGTACGTACACCTTCATACTCGTTTTAAGGATTGCAAATTATTGCTGACGGAGCCTCCTTTGAATCCTAACAGTAATCGTGAGAGATTATTCCAAGTCATGTTTGAACAGTATGGTTTCAGTTTTCTCTATGTTGCTGTGCAAGTACGTATACTTTAATGTATTGAATAGAAATTAATTTACTGACTGAAATCATATATTTGATAAATGTCAATACTGTAAATACTTTATCACTTCTCAAGGGATGGGTTTTCATGCATTCTCGTTTTTTTTTTACTGTTAAGCTTAATACTCAAAAGTTCGCCTATTGAAGGTTTCTTGTTATTCTTTTTTTGCTTAGTTAGATCAGTTTAATCATCTTAGAGCATTAAACACTATCATTTAGTAGAGCTCATAGGTTTTTATAAGACATGAACTGAAAATTTTTAGGCAGTATTAACATTGCATCATCAAGGGTTACTCACAGGTGTTGTGATTGATAGCGGTGAAGGCGTGACTCATATTTGTCCTGTATATGAAGGCTATGCTTTGAATCATTTGACGCGTCGTTTAGATATAGCAGGACGTGATATAACTCGTTATTTAATTAAGGTTTTATTTTTCATGTGTAAGAAAGACAGCTTAAATTATATTCATTCGCATCAGTTTCTTATTTTTGCAGAAATTTACTCACATTGGAAAATCACTACAAGTGTATTTCTGGAAATAAGTTTCTATCGTGAATGCCTACTATGTACTCACTAAATTTCAGCTTTTGTTATTACGAGGTTATGCGTTTAATCACACTGCGGATTTTGAAACTGTCAGATTGCTAAAAGAAAAGCTGTGTTACGTTGCTTATGATATTGAAAGAGAACAGCGCTTGGCTCTTGAGACTACAGTTCTTACAGAATCATATACCGTAGGTTACTGGACTATTGCGGATTAATAGCATACTACTTATCCTAACTCCAACTTTTCTCAGAGTTGTTTTCAACTTTTTGTTAACTTAACTTCAGACCTCAGTAACTTCTTTCATTTGCTATCGATGAGTACTATCACTAAGAGTTTCTTGGTTAATCTTAACTGTTGATGAAGTTCTTAACACTTTAGTTACCAGACGGTCGAGTTATTCGGGTCGGTGGTGAACGGTTTGAAGCACCTGAAGTATTGTTTCAACCTCATTTAATCAATGTGGAAAGATCGGGTCTTAGTGAATTACTTTTTGGAGTTATACAATCTGCTGATATTGGTCAGTCTTTTTTGTCTTCTATGCATACATTTTAATGATTGCGTCATATCTCTATTCATTTATGAGTTCACTTGATAGGACGAATTTTCAATTATTAAAGCATTATTGTCCACAGCGTGGGAGTTGCAATATATAAAGGTTAGAATATAAGTTGTATTACTTGTTATTTTGTTGCTGATATTGTAGTACTGGGATTTTCTATAAATATGCGGTTCTTATCGTGTTAAATATTTTTCCATATTCACTGTAATGCAACTCCCAATGCTCATCTATTTTTTTTTTTGCAAAAGCTTGCTCAAAAATTATTAAATTGACGCTAGAAATTATTGATCTTGAAAAATTATCTTGCATCTATCTTCATTTATTATTAGATACTCGACTTGAATTTTACAAACATATTGTGCTGTCGGGCGGTACGACAATGTATCCTGGTCTTCAAAGTCGTTTAGAACGTGAATTAAAACAGCTTTATCTTGATCGAGTTTTGAAAGGAAACACTGAAGCATTTAAGGTTATTTTAATGTAAATTTGTTTGTTTATAGTACAAATGTATTGAGGAGTCATACTTTGTTTATTAAAGAAAGTATATTGTGCTTATGTCTGGATCACATTTCGAAACATTTTTATTTTTCAGAAATTTAAAATTCGAATTGAAGCTCCTCCGAGAAGGCAACATATGGTGTTTCTTGGTGGTGCTGTGCTGGGAAATATCATGAGGGATCGTGATACTGTATGGACATTTTTATTCCAATTTTTCTTAAATTTTGCTTGTGAATATATATATAAAAGCATAGTTTTTTCGTGGTAGTATGTGCTTTGTTTATATAGATGGCTAGAAATGCGCGAAAGTAATTTAAAAATTTTGTTTGTAACTTAAGATTGGTCTCTATCACTTGTGAAAAATTGTTGTAGCATATCCTATCATAAGTTTTTTTTTCAGGATTTTTGGATTTCCAAAAAGGAATATGAAGAAGGAGGTATTGAACGATGTTTGAAAAAACTAGGCACCAGGTAATCCAGTGATGTTTCATGGGATTACATGTTAATTATTTGCTGGTCAAGTTGTACTGTACATCATTTCAGATAACAAGCATCAAGCTGAATTGAAAATAATCGTTGTAATGCTGTCATCGATAAAGTGTTTATTATCAATGCGCCAATTTAGAACTTTATTGTCTATCAAATTTGTATCCCTGCATTTATGCCATGAGGTATATTATTAAGTTGTGTTATTTCACTGTTAAATTTTTTTGGTAGCAACTTGGGTATATCGGCAGTTTATTGGTATTAGTTAATAACATGTCTTTGACTTTACAATTTTGCTACTCGTTCAAAACCTTTTTTTTTAAATGCATTACTGAAAACAAACATATCTGCTTTAATGTTTGATTTTGATTGCACATGACTTTCGAAATTCAAAGTCAACGGTTGCCTTAGACATCGATCTTCCAATATTTATTTACTTTGTTTATTGTTTAGCTATAATTTTCGTTCATATTTCTTTCATATTGTTTGTGGTAGATCAAAAAAGTCACTTCTCTGAGTTGTTAACAAGGGAAATTACTAGTTTAAGCTTGGGAATTTTTGAAATTACTAGTTTCATTTTCAAGCAGTAATCTGATAGTATGCATGTTAAAATTTGAGATTGATCTATGCAATAACTACCTATTCTGTTTTGAAAATAGTGCTTGTCTTTTGCATTCCTCTTTGTGCTGGTTGTGTGCTATTTTAATTTGTTTATTTTTATTAATTATCTTTGATAAGTTGTTAAATCCTTGCATCTGTGAGAGAAATCGACGCAATTTTATGAGATAAAATTATAGAAGTGCTTATGAAAATTGTAATCCGACGTAATTTTTCGTTTGTATGAACTTCTTTAAAAAATGAAGTGATGACAACGTTTGTGCCAGTTTGTGGAACTATTTTCGTGAAAAGGCTGCTTGGAAAAATGAATGATTGAGGAAGTGCATTTATGTTACTATTTTTGTATTTGACGGTGTATTTGAATTGGGCATAGAGAACAGAGGAAATGGGTAAAGAGTTGTAGAAAGTAATAAAACTGGTTTATTTGCATCTGTAGGATTCAATGGTTGTAGCAGATATTCGGAGGTTGACCGGGTTAATTTGAGGCAATTTTTAATCTGAAACAATTGAAGTCAAGCGCATAAAATAGTTTGTTTTTGAAGGGTGAGCGAATGCTGCTATCAGCATTATAGTCAATAACAGTATTAATTGAGATAGGATATCAGATTAATTAGAGAGATTTATGATAGAAAAATTCTGGATGAAGTTTCGAGTTTTCGTTTTCAGAAGTTTCATTTCTGGAAACGAGTCAGTTAGTTCAATTAGGTCACTCTGAAAAATTTGGTTACCGAAGTTTCTCTAGTTAAATTGATATCTTTACTTTCCCAGACAATCCTTGATTTGTTCAAGCAGTGTGGTTCCACATTTTATTCAAGATTTTCAACAATAGAAGTCCTCTTTAGAGATTGCTCAGCAAAGCTAAGAAGAATTGATTTGACAAGTTCTCGACCAGTGCGATTGTAGTCGTGGAAAATAGTGATTCCACGTTTTGAATGAACGGCATTTACCGGTTTTTGTTACCAAGTACACCAGTACGTTTCTGGTCAACGTCTGGACGATCGTCTACGTCATTTGGTGTTCCAACTACTATATTGTCGTCGTCACGGTGTTTAAAATATGCATTTGCTAGGCTTCTGTTTTTAATAAAAATCATTTTTCAGTGTTAAAAATATTTTAATGGATTTATGCATAATCACTTTACTAGGCTAGGATGTTGAATTTCATGAATAAAGTGATTTTTGTATACACAAAATCTAGATTAAATTCAAGATAAACTTCAGCATTAGATTAAAATTCTTGTTTGCGTCTTTATGCAATTTTTATCTGCATAAAAATCTAGTGAATTTCATAATTCGATTGCATTAAAGTTATTTTCAAGATCAGAGGATTTAGATGTTCTGCTTAGTTTTTACTGCCTATTCAGATAGATATTTTCTAGCAACAAAAACTGAGCAGAAGTTTTGTTGGTGGAAATATTCATTGCATTAGTTAGTTTCTAGTAAAACCCAACAATTTTAAGTCGGATAAATCATGACGTAAAGTTGGATTAGTAAAGACTGCTTACTTTAAGTTGTTATACCTTTTGTTCTATAATATTCTGCAGTCTTAATGCTGCAGTAAATGGTTTAGTTCTTTCGTTATATTTTCAATTTATGATTGTAGGGTTTTGGTTATTGCTAATCAATTTTCTTCTTCGATGTCCTCTCCGAGAACTACGTCAACTGATGTAATTACGAAGCGATTTGATAATATAATCAAGTCACAAGAGGACAAAAGAGAGGTTTGTAATTCCTTTGACTTTTTTCAGTTCGCATATTCAAAAATTCGAATAACTTTGTTGGTGGCAAGTACTGTAAGTTATTAATATTCCCAAAGAACTGTAATAAACTTGTTGAAACAATTAATAAGTTTAGACTTAAATTTAAGTATCGAGGACTGGAGCTAAAAAATGGTCTACGATTTCTGCTCATTTCCGATCCAAAGACAGACAAAAGTGCTGCATCATTGGATGTAAATGTTGGTGAGTGATTCCATTTTTGTGTGGTTTATGATAGGGATTGTTGTGACAATAGTATGATAGAATTACTGTGTTTTGAATAGAAATTGTCGTTTCAGACGGTATAGTATGTTTGCTGTGAAACTCTGTTTTAATAATACTTTAGTGCTTTTGTTATTATTTTTACAGTTTTTCATTTTCTAAAGTAGTATATATTTTTATATAAAATGCACTTTTATTGCAAGGAATACTGTGATATAGACGTTTTTACCCATTTCATATATTTTGTAGGGCATCTTATGGATCCTTGGAATTTGCCTGGTTTGGCACATTTTTGTGAACATATGCTGTTTTTGGGTACCGACAAATATCCATCTGAAAATGAATATAATAAATTTATATCATCGCATGGTGGTGTAACGAATGCTTATACAGCTGCTGATCATACAAATTACCATTTTGACATAGCTCCTGAACATCTAGACGTGCGTTTTTTTAGAAACCTCCTAGTTATATTCCCACTTTGTTATAAATTTCCATTTTGTAATAATTCGGAAAGCATATATATACGCACAAATGTTCGGTGTTTGTTAATTGCGTTGCAGAATTCAAATTTCTGCTGATTATATTGAGGGATTTAAATTTAAAAAAGTTTTTCCACTCATCACATTAAAGTATATTTTTTAAAATATGCTATTTTATCAGTAGAAAATATTACTGTAACTATCAAATGACTTGCCGAGCACAACAACATGTTTTTTAAACTATTACTTTTTGGTATCAGTGAGAACACTAAAATCACTGAAATTATCTAATGTGGAGTATAAACAACTTAGCTTTGATTTTTTCTTTGAACTTGAAAATCTTCAGGGTGCTTTAAATAGGTTTGTGCAATTTTTTCTGTGTCCACAATTCACAGAAAGTGCAACCGAACGTGAAGTGCAGGCAGTTGATTCTGAATTTTCAAACAGTCTCTTTAATGATCAGTGGAGAATTCTGCAAGTTGAACGGTATTTATGTTTGGCTAATGAGTGAATGAATGTTTTCAGTTCTTTTTTAAATCTTATTTATATCAAGTTCAAAAGCTTTATCGCCATAATAACTTAGAACCAATTGTAAGATTTCAGAGTGCATATTATTTTCAAAGTATTTGAATCAAAAAAATTCATTTAAATTGATTTTTAAGTCTATTCCATCTAGCTGCATTAAGGTCACTTTCAAAGCCTTCTCATGACTATGGCAAATTCGGCACAGGCAATCGTACAACACTTATGGTTGATGCATTGCAAAATGGGATTGAACCGCGCAAAGCATTGTTGGATTTTCATAAAACTTATTACTCATCTGATATGTAAGCTTTTTTACATATTATTTTAAAATTGTAATTGTTTGGTTTCATAAAATTTTTTTTCTATCATAATAATTTATGCATTGAGTTCATGTTAGATATAAAATATATCTCATGGAAAATCCTATGATATTTTAAAAAGATGTTTAAAAAAATTTTCTTGCTAAGTGCAACAAATTATATATTATTTTCGCTTTAGCTACCTCATTAAATTCGAAATTTTTTATAAAACATTTCTTTCATTGTTATACAAATGTTTTGACATAGGAATGAGGTAAATGTTATGTATTATTGTTATAATTTGTTATTTTCAAGACGCATATTTTTTAGAATGACGTGTTCTATTTTGGGAAAGGAATCTCTGGATCAGCTAGAAAAAATAGTGACGTCACTAAGTTTTGGAAGCATAGAAAAGAAAAATGTGGCCAGAAAAATATGGAATGAAGGACCTTATGGTGAAGAACAGTTGGGAGTCAAAGTTGAAGTAAATAGGTTTTAATTTTTAGTGTGGAGATTAAGACCTTTTATTGCTGCTAAATAACTTCAATTTTTTCGTGTATATACTACATTTTCCTTATCTCATGAAAGTCATTTTATTTACAATTTATATTTTATTTAGTTTTTACATTAAATTCTTTTCAATACTTTCAAATATGTTTTACTGGCACTTTTTTCAGATAATACCTGTGAAAGATCTCAGATATTTAACTTTAACATTTCCAATTCGTGATTACAGAGATGATTATAGATGTTGGCCTGCCCATTATGTTTGTAAGTTTCATTTGTTTCACACAAATAATTTCTATCATAATTTGAGTTGTATTTTTAAATTGTAAATTTCAAATATAATATGCATAATGGTAATATTTGGAAATTTTTAGTGTTTTTAAGGAACATACTCGAAAAACATGTATCTATGTAGCTTAACAAAGATTTTATGAATTTGTTTTCTAGCTCATCTTATTGGTCACGAAGGTCCAGGATCTTTATTATCTGAATTAAAAAAGCGCGGATGGGTTAATTCTTTGTCTGCTGGTGATCGTTTGTTAGCTAGGGGTTTTGGTATTTTCACAATATCAGTGGATTTAAGTGAAGGTCTACTTTTTACCAGTGAATTTACTACCGTTGTTTGAATTATCTTGAAGTATTTAGGTCTACACAAATAATTTTTATCATTATTTGAGTTGTATTTTTAAATTGTGAATTTATGCCAGATATTTATGTACCATAATCATACATGCATTAAATGTGTTTCAGAAGGTTTATTGCACGCTGACGATATTGTTGAACTGGTGTTCAGTGAAATAGGTTTAATAAAGCAAGCAGGACCGTTGAAATGGATTTTTGATGAACTGAAGCAGTTGCAAGAGATCAAATTCCGTTTTAAAGTAAGTTTAGTTCACTTTCAGTTTTCGCTCCATAGTTTCAAACTTCAATATTCTAAGCATTTGCCACATATTTTTGACATATTTGTAATTAAAAGTCATCAATTTAGGACAAAGAAAATCCACTGAATTATGTAACGAACTTGTCCTCAGAGTTACAGCGAATACCTTTCGAAGACATAATTTGTTCAGATTACAAAATGGATTTATATAAGCCAAGTATCTTTTCTTCTGTATTGAAACTATTCATTTATGAGTTTTGCTCCTATATTGTGTTGATCCATTAGTTTTGGATTAAATGTGAACTTAAGATCTGATACAAGAGCTGATTGAATATTTGGAGCCAAAAAATATGTTTTTTACGATAATTTCTCAACAGTTTGCTGGCAAAGAAGGTAACGTGAAAGAAAAGTGGTATGGAACCGAATATAATACTGAAAAAATCCAAAAAGTTAGTTGTAAATTTTTTATATACAATAAAACTTTGAAGCAAAAATAAAATTCATGAGTATTTATAATATTGTCGAGAACGATTAAGAACATTGTTGGTTTGATTAATCGGTGCTTTTCGTTAGTCAGACGAAATTTACTTTAGGTAAATATGGAAAAATTTTGCGATGCACTCGTTCATGTACCTGATTTCTTTAGTTTGCCGGCTAAAAATGAGTATATTGCGACTAAATTTGATTTGAAGTCTCGAGAGAAAACCAGGTTAGGAATTAAAGTATTTCTATTAGCAGGAATGTAATTTTTTGCTCTGCTGTTTCTAAAATGTGCTTTTCTTAAGACCAACTGCATCTTTCATTTATTTTATTTTTTGATCTTTCCTTTCTTAATGTTTTAGTTTTATCTCAGAAAACTGAAAACTTGATGAGAAAATAATAGTAACTTCTATTTATTAGTGTCTTTGCCGTTGAAATAAATTTTTTCAATTCATTTCAGAGAGGAACCTTATTTGATTATAAATAATGATTGGTGTCGATTGTGGTTCAAGCAGGACTGTGAATTTAAACTGCCGAAACTCAGTACTAGAATATCTTTGAAATCACCAATGATGCAGTCAAATCCGTTGAATGCTTACTTATCTACCATGTTAATCATTTGTTTACAGGTATTTCCGGTTTTATCTTGTTGATATATTGATTGAAAAGAAAACATTTCATCGAATAATGAAAGTGTAATAGAGTTTGCTTAATAATTTTTGAGTCAAAGCAGACCAGAAAAGTTCCGAATGTTTGCTGCCATAAATAATGTAAGCTTAAAAAGTATTTAATAAATGGAAGTGGTTTTTGTATTAAATTTTTTAGTTTTCGAGATCGCTGACTTTGATGTTGGATCCTGAAATAGAAATTTTTGCATTATTTTCTAGGATGCCATCGCTGAAGAAACATATAACGCATATCTTGCTGGTTTAAAATCATCATTTGATCTGAAAATGAATGGTATTACATTGCGAGTGTCAGGTTATGATGAGAAACATCGGAAATATGTTAACGATTTGATACAGCGGCTCATTACTTTTATACCTGGTAATCACAGAAAGTTTGCCTAGGATACGCTAAATTTTTCTCTTCATTATTTTTCACTGACAGATTTTTATATGCATTTTGTAGTTTGCATCTCTACATATTGTTATGGGTTAAAACGATCATACTGATGGAAGAGACTAAATGACTTGTTTCGCAGTTCTTGATCGAAACTATTTTTGGTTTCTTTTTTAATGAATGGGATGTTAGAGGGAAAAAAATTGTTCAAATTATATAACTTATAACAATAAAAGACGATTTTTGATATTTTATTTCTATTAAAACTAGATGAGAATCGATATGAGGTATTGAAAGAAACACTTTGTCGAAATTTACGGAATTTTCGACAGAGCCAGCCATATATGCAATCACATTATTATACTACCCTGCTGCTTGGCAGCCGGCAGTGGAGTAAGGAAGAGATACTGTCTTGCGCTGAAAGTAAGTCTTTCAAATTTTTGTTTCGATTTCTTTGAGAAGGTTGTCGCCAGTTCCGAAAGTCAGTGACTGTTTTATTGTTGTGTTAAGATTATCTAAACATTAATTCCAGACTGTGGAGTGGGAAGGTTGCGAAAATATGCTCGTGAATGCCTTCAAGCGTTACACATTGAAGCTCTTGTTTATGGCAATAGTGATGAAAAAGTATTGTTATCATTTGATCCCTAATTTGAAATGGACTCTTACAATTTCCCATCGTCTAGAATCATTTGTTCTTCATTTTTTGTTGTCAATAATAAGTATTAATTCAGGAATCAATGGAAATTCTCAATGATGTTGTTTCACGATTTAAAGAACTTCCGGATACTCGACCTTTGTTTGATAGCGAGTTGGATGACTGCAGAGAACATGAAATTCCCAAAGGTTCGTTAACATTTCTGAGTGATTTGAACTATATGACTTTATGAATTTATTTTGAGGCAAAGAGTGTTTCCACGTTAACATCTTTTTGATCAAATCAATAAAACACACGCATGATTTACTCAAAATGTATCTAATTCAATATTTCATTTGCAATCAGTTCAGAAATTAGAAAAGAATTTTTAACTGTTTTTGCAGTCGTTCTGCATTTCAGGATCTCACTATGTATACAAAGCATTTCAACCAACTCATCCAAATGCTTCCATTAATTATTTCATGCAAACGGGCCAGCAGAGCACTCGCGAAAATGTTTTGTTGGAATTAATTGTGCAGTTGGCTGCTGAACCTGCTTTCAATCAGTTGAGGACTGCAGAACAGCTAGGTAATCAGAATTGAAATGACTGTATCATTAGACTGAGCGTTTTTTCATTGTTCATATATTAAGAAGTTGTTAAAAAATTGCAAAATCTAGAATGCCAAAAAAGCAGGTTTTTCGAACTGATCAATTCAATGTATAATCTTTTTAAAGTCTTAGGCTACATCGTTCACACTGGAGCTCGTCGAAGTAATGGCGTTCAAGGGATAGAATTGCTGATTCAAGGACAGCATGACCCAGAATTTATGGAAGAGAGAATAGAAGCATTTCTTTTGAAATTCAGGGTATTTAATTTATGTTATCATTTAATATGTGACATCATTCTAAAATTTTTCTTTCGTTCCATAATTTGTTTTTTAGTCTGATCTCGAAGCTATGTCGGACAATGAGTTTCAAGATAATGTGGAAGCTTTGGCTACTAAACGCCTCGAAAAACCAAAAACATTGAAAGCTCAAGCTGATCGCTACTGGACTGAAGTGGATAATGGGTTTTATTTATTTCAAAGAGGTAACTCTTTTTTTTGAAGATTGGAAAAGGTATTGCTCTTGTAATTTATTTAATTAAACTGAAAACGAAACTTTATAAAAGTTGAATGAATTACGAAATACCAATTCCCAAGTGTTTTTTCAGTCCATGAGTTATATGTAATTATTTTTTATGTTAGATATATAAAATCACATAAGAATATAATTTTGATGTTACTTTTGTTTACAGATGGCATTGAGATACCTATACTGCGAAAGTTAACTAAAGCAGATGTGATTAAATATTTCGATCAACATTTCGCGGTCGGTTCATCAGAGAAACGCAAACTCTCTGCTATGGTTTATGCTAATCACGAAAATGAGGAAACAGTTAATAAAAAGGAGCAAATAAAATCTGGTGCTTCTGGAGATGCAAAACAAGTATGTGCTCTCTTGATTTTGAAAGTTTTGCATCAAAATTCAGATAAGAAAATGTATCACAGTTGATTGTATAAAGTCATTGTTTATTAGATTAGTTGCTAGTGATCTTTTTGAACACATTTTTTGATTAAAAATTGCTGCGTTAAAACAAACAATTTTCTTGCAGACAGTCGAACGAATTAATGATGTAAAAGCATTTAAATCTCGATTGTCACTTTATCCATTACCGCAGCCTGCAGTCGATATCAGTGGACATGTTCCAAAAGTGAAAGATCAAAACGAATGACAGAAAAGCAGTAAATTTCTAAACACTGCGAGACATTTTAAAAACTTATTGTTCTTATGATTTCTGCACTTTTTTATTCTGTTTCAAGAACGTTAGCTAGCATTGAGAAATTCGTTTCATATTCTGAAGTTTTTATGCTACATTAGCTTGCTACATTTTTGTACTTTATGTTTTGAAAAATTCATTTTTTTTATTTTTCGTTCAGTTTCTACTTTTTATGGTTTAGTATTCTAATTGTAACAGTTGTTATTATGATGATTATATTTACGGTATTATTATTACTATAATTATAACACCAAATATTATGGATTGTTGCGTACGTAAGATCTCTCATATGCATACTGAATTTTAGTTTTCGGTCCACAAACGTTAAAAATTCAAATGTAGGTTATAAACTAGGATTTCCCGTAGTCTGTTAGAGATCCTACTGTTAATGTTAAAAGCACAACAGTTTTTCAAACAATCCTTTATTGCTTTAAGTAAAGAATTAAATTTTTCAACATTAGCAGTCAGTATACTTTTTTAATATCACAATAATGCACCTGAAGTTCACTCAATAATTAAATGAGACATTACAACAATTTACTGATACCTAGTAGTTGTACTTGTAGGTAGCATTAAGTTTATTGATGGAATATAAGATCATTTTAAAAAGTTTAACGCAATTAAGGCGAGTTTATATTTGTCATTTTAGGTTTTTTTGGTATAAAAACGTAAGCGAATGTCTTTAAACTTGATAGCCATTAGAAGAATTTTTGAGATATTATTGATTACTTTTTTAAAATTGGTAAGTGAAAGTTCAGAAAACATGGTAGTTGCAGTTTTTGTCATATAAAAAAAATAGATACTTATATAAATCGTAATGATGCAAATATTTTGACACTTTCTAAATGCATTAGAAGTATGATTGGACAAGGAATATATATTTTCTATACATGTTGAATGTGGTGTTTTTTTAGCAAAAATAATTTGCTCTTAATGAATAGATAATTTTGATAGAAAAGAAGAAATTGGCATATCACTTGGAAAAAGTAAAATCAGTTTACAAAAAAGCATGTAGCTCGCAGTTTTATCATTGAAGTCAATTGTAGATAAATCGAAGCTTGCAGATCAGTGGTGCCCAGAAAAAATAATGAGTAATGGGTCACTTCAAGTTTTTTGTTTGCTTGGAGCTATATTAAATACAAGTGGTGCAGTGTTTCAATTTCATACAATTTTCTAAAGTTGTATTTTATTACATTCCAGTTATGATTGATAAGATAAAATGATCGTAAAGATGTTATGTATTTGTATTAATTATATTGAGCAGTTATTATTTATTTATTTTTCGGAACAATTTTTAAATGATTTTTTTGTAATTGTAATTTATACATAGAATCAATCGAATCTTGTATTTTTAACATGATTTTGTTAGACTAAATAAAATTTATTTATTAAAGATGCATGAGGCTATTTGGTTCAATTTTCGTCGTTGATTCTTCTGAATTTGATGTTTCTTCTGATAAAATAGTATTGGTATCAGTTGCTGTTGAAACTGGTTGTAAAGTTATTACAGGTGCTAATTTACGTCGAAATGAACCGCGGATACGTGTTTTGCTACGTCGTAATGAACGTCGTGCATGTAATGCATTTCTCATAATAATTGGTCGATTTGCATCCATTTTTGCTTCCTCGGCACACTGTTCAAAAAATTCTAAATTTTACGCATTAATATTTACATCTACTAGACATTTACGCAATTTACATTAGTTGAAAATTTATTAGTTTGTTTTAATGGTTTGAATCTTTTTTTTATTAAATGGGATTTATTATTGTTATACTACTAATAATATTTTTTATTGTCATTATTAAGTATGATAAACTTTGTAATTGCTTGTTTCTATATTTTTGTTTTAATTATTCAGTCTAGCCAATTACTACGATTCAGTTCCACGTAATTCCATTCATCTATTTATGATCTAATTCAACATGGATCACTTTGTGACCTAACTTCATAGCTTAAACACGAATTTTCATAATAAATTTTCACTATAAGTAAACGTAATAACCTCGCAATTTATGTACATCTGGCATAATATGTTCTTGAAGTTCACTCATCTGTGCTCCTGTAAGTTTTAACGCAGTTTCTAAATGCTCCAAAGCTTTTTCTGCTGCTTGAAGTTGTTTTTCTGCCCCTATACGTGCTAACACTTCATCCTTCAATTCGGCTTCTGTCATATCTCGTTGCTCACTCACTTCCTGTATATAAATTGTAAAACTGTTGAGATATTTTAAGAACTGCTATATTTTTAATTGAAAATGTGATATATACAAAGCTACATTATAATAACTTAATTTGAAAAAACTGTACAAAATTCATTAATTGTGCAGTAATAATTAGTTCCATAAATCTTATCGTGTTATTGAATTCTTATTTAAGTATTTAAAAAATAATTTACTCTTAATGAATTTAATAATTCCATTGTTTGATTATTATAATATTCTCTTTCTTTTTCTAAATCGATCGTTTTTTTTTCATTCAAACGAAGCCTGAAATGGTTAACAATTAATGATTTTTATCAATTAAAATATACAAATTAAAGGAGTACTTTTTATTTGAGACTAAATTAGTAAAGATTAATTACTAATTGTCTTAATTAATTTTGAACATTTTGAATAATTTGAATACATTGCTTCAACTCGTTCCTTTTCCGCCAAAATGCAATTTGTTTTAGTTTCAATTTCCATTAAACGATTTTTCAACTGGCATGCAGTAGTTGAAAGATTTTGATTTTCAAGTAAGAATTTTTCACGTTCTTTAATAATTGATGAGACTTGCTCTTCGATTTTAGACTTCTCCAAATTCAATGACTGCAAATAGTAGGTGAACTCCGTGTTATTTTCACGTGGTTTAATGAACAAGCAGTAAAATTCAGCTTTAAATAAGAAAATATTGCTAAAATTTGTAAAGTGAATTTTATAAAGATTATTCTAAATTAATTTTTCTAATTGTTGTTCAATAAATGGATCAAAATGAAATCCTGAACTTAGTTTCATAATTTGAATCTCACTTATTTAATATCATTCAGTTTTCTAATTAAGATTTAATAAGTGATTGAGAAAATTTCCATTCTGAAATTTAAAAATTTAAGTTTCCATCGATTTTTACTTAATACTTAAATAGATATGCTATAATGAATAAGAGTTTCTTGTAGCAATCACTAATGCCAAAATTACCCTTAATAATTTTATGCAAGAAATCAGTATATTTGTAATTTTCGCTATTATTATTCATGCTTAAAAATGAGTAAGTAATTGTACTGTATTATGCATACAAAACCATATGTACAGTATTTTTGCACAGTAATTAATTTTTGTATTTCTACTCAAAAATATTTGTGCTAAAAACATCTAAATTAATTATTAACTCATTTGATTTTGTTCTATTTCTCAGTATTGTACTGAAAGTAATTTCGTACTGTAAATACCATACAGTTTTTGTGTCAAACTGCATTTTATACTCTGTGTAACTTTTTTTTAAAACTATAAATGAAATAATTTTTATACTATAAATTATTTGTTTGTAATTATTAATGTAACACTTTTTATATCATTCATATGATTTAAAACTTTGGTAATTTTTAATATTAAAGTTTATTACTTATTACTTACTTGCATATTGCTAACGAGATGCTCTGTTTTAGCATTCAATGAAATCTTTTCTTGTTCTAATGTTTTTTTTGTTTCGTTTGTTATTTTTAATTCACTGAAAAAAATATTCATTTAATTTTATATAAATTAATTAATATGACGTCATTTCATAAATATTTAATTTGAGGTCTAAATTAAATTTTGATGACAGAAGCTAAGTTTTAATAATTTAACTAGACAAAATGTATTAATATTCAGTGAGAATCAGACGATAGAAGTTTGACAAGTTAGACAAGAAATCAAGTATTCAAACTCAAATACCGTACTAAGTATATGAAAGGAAAGTGGCAAAATTACTTTTAGTAATAAACTACTTACTTTTTTACACTTTGTAGGTCATCTCTTAATTTTTTAGTCATTCGTATTAGTCTTTCTCGTTCTTTTTCAAGTTCATCTTTTGCTCGTTCTAAGCACTAAAATTAGATCAAATTATTTGATTCTTTCAAATAAACTTTATATTTCTTATTTAATTATTAATTATTTTATTTTAGTTATTATAAATGACTAGCTAGTTTATCTTGCAATTATTTAAAAGTTTAATTTTCTGTCAACGATTATTTAAATATATTAAAAATCAAAATTTAAGTATATAATTTCCTAATAAATTAATAACAGTTATATGACCGTACCAAATATCGACTATGTTCTTCTTGACGAGCTTTTGCTTCAGCTAATAATTTTTCTTCATACATTTTTTTTTCCTCACTCAAAAGAACACCATGGCTTTCTAAGTCTTCCACTAATTTTTCCCAAGAAATTGTATTCTTGTAAGAACTGAAACTAATCAATACTTACCTTAGTTGAACCATATTATTTTAACAAATATCCAATTATAAACTCAAACTTTAAGCTTAAAAGCAAGGTCAGTGATAAGCTGTAAGGTCAAAACTGAGTATTATTCAGCTAATAATTTCTGTCCACATATTTTTTGTAAAAAATGATCAAATTTTATCAGAAAAGAAGGATTTTTTGATAAAACTAATGAGCATTTCATCAAAAATAAATCAGAAAAGTTTATTTTTCATAAATTGCTTACTAATATAACGGAGTTTAAAGTGGACGGAATTTTGAGCAAATTTGAAGCTAAGGTCAATAACAGTATTAAGACAGAAGTTTGTTTCTAATAAAATTCTTACTAATATCAAGAACTTCAATAACACAAAAGAAATCTTACTTTAATATTTAGTATTAACAGTTACACTTTATTTATCCAGTCATTAACGATTGTTCTTTTTGATCAAGTTTGATCAATACAAATCCAAGTGAATCAAGTTTTTATATGAGTAAGTTATCATTTATCTTTTTCATAAAAATCCTGATCATTTTTTAATAGAATTAATGTGACTAATTTAAGTATAAATGGTAAATTATCAAACACTAATAATTATTTTTCCAATTAAATTTGCATCAAAAGAATTCGTTAACAAATTTTAATTGATTTTATTAAAATTATTAAAAATAAATTTTTTTAAACTTGCATTTTAGTAGCATCACGAAGAGCAGCTAGCCAACTTTCTTGCGTTTTTGAATCAGGTGCACACACTATAATAGCTGATTTAAATTGTGTGTGAGTGATAAGTAAGCAGTTTTTATGTCCATGATCTTGACCAGCTACTACAGAGCATCCTACTAGAGGCACCACACCCTAAACTTAATAGATATCATTTAAAATTTGATCAGTCTGGCTTAAATGGAAAAATACTGATTTATAAAACAATATCAAAAGTTAATTGTGATTAAATTTTATTACTAAGAAGATCATTCACATCAATTATTAATAATAGTAACAATAATGATAAAATTAGTTATTATCAGCTTTATAATTTTTATTAATATTTCTTATAATATATAACCACTATTATTAGTTGTCTGTTATTTCGGTCTGACCGAAAATATTTTAAATTTTATTTCAGGTTTATTTTAGGTTTTATTTCAGGTTTATCTTAGGTTTTAATTGTAGGTTTATTTCACATCAGCTGATTTTAAACGTGACAATTATCGCTGATCCAATTATAATAATTAGTTGAGAGAAAAACGGATGTGTTATCAATTAAATGCGTTTTTTAAATGCGCATTTAATATCAATTAAATACAACTAATAACAATGTTTACATCTTACATATTAATGGAACTTATAAACTAATCATTAATGAATTCAAGAATGATACGGAAATCAAAATAAATTAGGATAATACTTTGAATGTAAGAATGAGAATAGACAGTAAAGATAGAAATTGTCGAATATTCAAGAGTTATAATTGATAACAATATTTTAAAAATAATAAATTCAAAAAAATTAGGACTAATATTAAGTTTAGAATTACACGAAAAATATTAGCAAGCTTAAGAACAATATTTGAAAATAAAAATAACTGATATGCAATAAAGATCAGATCAATAATGCAGTTCTTGGAATTCAAATAATGTGATAAATAACGTTGAACGAAGAAAAGTCACGCACGTCATGTCAACTAAAAAGTAAGAAACGTGACTAGATTTTTAGTCTTTTTAAAATACTTTTCGATAAAATGAATAATTAATTAAGACATTTACCTTTGGGTGTAGATTCATTCGCTTTCTCTTTTGGAATGTTTTTTTTTCAGAAACTTTGTAGTAAACCAAAAAGCATTCTTTAAGTATAAAAAACCTAAAAATTGATAAATTTGGTAGAAAGAATTATTTTGTGCATTTTATATTATAAAAGTTATTCAATCAATTATGAAAGTAAGCAAAATGTTTAATAAGTTTATTATCACTTTTCTAAGTAAAGCTTATCACAGTGATTTAACCAATTCAAAAATAGTGATGTGAAATAGTTGAATGATTATTTTTTTGAAGTGAAAAAGAAATTGATATTTAAAATCTCAAAACAATAATAATACTAACAGTTGTAGCAGTAATCATTATTATTATTATTACTGTTATCATTATTATTATTGTTATTATTAATTATTGTTATTAATAAGCACGAATTTATTTCAAAACTTTAGATCAAAAAATACAATTAAGTAGAAATTAAAAAAGATTGAAACTTAATAATAGTATAGGTTAAATTTTAAGAAAGGTTAAAGGTTGAATACCGTTTATTCCATTTTGCTGTTCGATTTTTTCGTTTGCTTTGTTTTAACATAATACCATAATGTTGAACGCCGAGTGTTGATGAATACATTGCCAATTCTAAACGATTTGGCTTACTTTCAGATGCTTCAACTTCATGTGAATTACCAAAGACATGTTTCATACGACGTTTGCCACGATTTAATGAAGTACTGAACTAAAATTAGCATAAAAATCTCTATAAGATTTACTAAGTTATCAGCAATATGAAAGTCAACAATCAAATAAAGTAATAAGTAAAAATTAGCAAAACAGTTTTTACAAAAGTTGCAGTTTATTGCAAAGACTGAAATAAACTTTTTCAACTATTTTAAAATAACACATCTAATGAGATCATTTTTCTATCTTTAGTTTGTAATAAATTCTTACAGAAAATCATCAGTGTTAAACATTAAATCATACAAAATTAGATTTAAGTAATGATTTGATTAATTTGAATCAATAATGATTGCAAAAACATATTTTGATCAATTTAGCAAAGATAAAAATTATCAGTTATAATCTGTGATAAGATCTGAATTATAAACAAAAATGATCTAAGAATGAGAAAACACATATCCGAAATATTTGCTACATAAAATTGTAGAAAGTTTTTGTAATGATAATCTATTTGTACGCATTAATGATAACTTGATAAGTAGTTGATAATTATTACCTTTTTTTTTAACTAATTATTAAATAAATTACCAGTAAATGCATAAGCAACAAACGAATAGGAATTAATTGAAGAACAAAGTTTCTTAAAACATTTAATTCTGATTTTATAATAAAAATATATTTTCTTATTTTAATCGACTAAAAAAAATTTGTCGAATATTTATTCAATTATTTAAGACTACTATAAAATTATTATCAAATTAAAATAATTAATTACAAAATGGCTTCAAGAAGTATCATATTGTAATCAACTTTATTTATACTTTATTTTGGAATAAAGTGAGAAATTTTATGAAGTAAAAACAAAATTTGTAGTATTTTATGATATTTTAAAAATTTTACTTGAAACGAAAGACTTCTAAGAATGCCTCGTTTTTCCTCATTTTTCCCACTTCTCGGTAATTCAGTTTGCGGTGTTGAAACTGACGTAGAATTTCTTACTGTTGTGTTAATTACTGTTGCTGGTGCTATTGTACTATCATTTGTTGTAGTTGTAACTATCGGTCGCGCAGTATTAATTGATGGATATCCTCGCTGTCTTTGTCTTGAGCAAATATCATCATCGACCTCATTCATTTAACTGATTTTATTTTATTCAATTATTTAAGTACCAATTTTTCTAATCTCAAAGTAAGCAAAGTTTTATCCACCAAAAACTCAAAAAATTAATTGACCATTTGGTAATAAAGCTTTTTTTTTTAATTTTTGAGTTTTTATTAATTTCTTAACTTTAATTAAAATGCAAACTATTTTATAATGCATTTGAATTAATTGCATGAAATTGTTGCGTGTATTTGTGAATATAATATGAATAATTCATTGTGAAGAATTATGTTCAAGTAAAAATTTGCATAAATTCATTCATTTAATTTTCTGAACAGATGGAAAAAATAAAATTTAATTGTAGATTTTCAATATATTTGGCACAATATACGAATAATATCCCGAATTAGCCATTTTAGACTAATTTGTGTTTAAAAAACAGTAATTTGATTGAAAATACAGTTTAGTATTGAAAAATCAAATAACTTATGCATAAATAGTTCTGATCATCAACTTAAAATAAGACCATAATAGCAAAACACCAAAAATGAAATAATTTTTGAAAACAAAATAGTACACCAAATT
>UYYF01004934.1:535-20813 GCA_900618365.1 Thelazia callipaeda
TATGTTGAATTTATGCTAAAATTATTATATCCTGTAGAGCAAAAAAGATTGGTTATTTGCCTTACAGACTTGTACTTATATTGAAGTTTTTATTATTTCTTGAGATTAGCGTTATCAAGTAATCGAAATCGTAGACTTGCAAGAATTTTTTGAAGTGACGTCTGATGCAGCGTTTAATTGCTTATATAAATCATCAACGAAATGATGCTTTGTCGTGAAGATCAATATAAATGGGTTTCGGAAGTTTTACTGCAAGAGATGGCTCAACAGTCCGCAATTCCTGTTGCAAGTAACAATAATAATAGTAGTAATTTTGGACGAAAAAATTTCTTGCTAAAATCTGAGTTAAGGTTAGCCCAGGGAAATTCGCATACCGCCATTAACAACAACGAATTACATTATGCCAGCAGTGAAAACGTAAACGAGACCAATAAACTTGCCATTAGTGACATGAATGATAACAATGCCAACTGCAGTAGTCAAAATCATTTAAATTTAACACCGAACGGACGCTTCATTGATAACAATACAGACTGCAAATCACTGCATGGAACGTCAGTTGAGCAATTAGCATTACTTGGGCACGTGAAGACTAATTCTATTTATTCCTTTCGCGAACAGTTACCGTCAACTTCATTTACATCACAGCCATCATCTACTTCCTTACTTCATTCTGCTACTTTTGTGCCTAGTAATTTCCATCATATGCAAGCGGACCATTCATTAGAATGCATTTTTGATCATTCTCGCAAAGAAACTATACTTCCAGTCTGTCAGAAAAAAACTTATAATATTGGATGTCAACCTTCGATGAAAGGAAACGAAAGACAGCTTTGGTGTATTGATTCAGGTGGTAACAATGAAGATTCTGCTTATGTGGATGAAAAGTATGCAAGTGACTTAGATATGTCATGGTATTCTCAAAATTTGAGCTATGCTGATAATAATAATAGTGGCGATGATGCAGAATACAATCTTTTTCACAATGAAGAGCTTCAATTTGATCAAGCGAGATTCATAGCATCTGCAGCGGAAAAATTATTAACAGCTGATCGAAATATGAAAGAAGCACAACGTTTGAGTTCTTCTATTTCAAGAATAAGTCGAACTCGAAACTTATTCAATTTAGTCTTCCATCGTAAATTGCTACCATCTATAATCAGCAATCCAGTGCTAATAAGCAGTACAAAATCACCACAATATTTACATAGTTTACCTGAAGTACTAGCTTCTCAAATCAATCAAAACGATGTGAGAGTTTTGCACTAATATTTTGACCCTATTTATGTTACTTATTTTTGCTACGATTTTCTTTTTTGCATCAATTAAAACTGACGTCAGAGTAATTATGGAAGGAACAAATTTGCAGTGAAAACTTTAAGGTTTTAAATCACCATCAAAAATCTCTACTATGGAGTTCCTTTTGAAATTTCAAAGTTGATTTGTATTGCTTAAGAGGCATGAAAATAGAATATTCCTTCTCGCATCAATATTTCAGCAATTCACAATTTTTTTAAATCTTCAAAAATTTTTCGATCATTTTTTAAATTACTTTTTTTTTGCATAGTTTTCGGTAAAAATAATATACAGTCGGTTAAAACAGTACGTTATCAAATAAATGCAAGAGATCTCTTTTCAAATTTGAATATAATGAATCATTTATGATAAAGGTAGTAGATGAAGGAAATTTATGCAAGACAAAAAGTGGTATATGGAGTTTCATATTTATTTTCTTAATTATGAGAACCATTTTGCATTAATTAATTTACTGGCACTGTACAAACAGAATTTAGAAATATTGCAGATGAATTATTCTCATTAGCAACAGTTTTATCAAAATCAACATCAAACTTTTGAAAATTTCATTTAGAATATAGCTTTAAATTCTTTTAGAACAGTAAAATTTCGCAGCGCAATGGAACACGAAAAACAAACAGAACTAGAGATACTATCAAAGAGGTTCAAAATTTCATTCTTTTTTTTTGCATGGTTTTTGCAGAATCTATCTTTGACTGTTGCAAATAAAATTATGCATTATGATAGAATAGTTAAACTATTATATTTTATACAACTGCAGTATTATATCATTCTAGCTTTCATATAGTTAGATGCAAACTCATTGCTTTCAAACGATGTATTTATTTTACTACTTCAGCACTGCATAATCTTTATATTAAACTGTTGAATATTTCTAGCACTACGTTAAAATTTTTGAACTCAGCTTTTTGAATTGAATTTGATGTATTGTTGTTTGCTTGAATTTGAATAACTAAAAATGAAAAAGGGAATTTAGGTGTTGGAACACTCAGGTCCTTACCCACAGATCGTTCCACCTGCTGGTGGTGGCTACTGGATGGATGGTGTGAGTAGCTGTACAATCAGTATTGATGATGAAGTGGTTGGATGCTGCCCGGCTACTAGTAGTTGTGCTAGGTCTAAGCTTGAAACTGATGATACTTCACATTGTTACAGGCGACATTTTGTTGGCAGGGTATTTAATTTTTTTTTCACATTCAATTCATTGCACATCACCAAATCACTAATATGGTTCTTCTTTTTAAATGACGACAAGAAATTGGCATACCTTTGTCAAATAATGCTAAACCTTGATTTGACTAATTTTGTTTTACGATATTTCGATATTTAAGCACTATATACTGATTTCTTGAACTTTACTATTTAGAATAATTTTATTTTGAATATATTTCAACAGTTTAATATGAAGAAATATCAAAACTTGAAAATGTTAAGCAATTAAAACTGCAAAATAAAGTCGATGGTAAGCAAAAATTTACAGGAACATCATGATTTTTACGCAGTAGACAATAACTTGGGGCCATTAGTGTTATCAGTACGAACAGAACTGATATCCTCACAAGATCATTTTCGAATTATGCTACGAACAAGGCATGGAACAGTACATGAAATTGTTCCTGCCTCGGGTAATCTTTACTTCCACATTAATTTTTTTCCTTTAATTCGAAAATTACTTTAAAAATGATTGCATTATCAAATTCTAACAATATATGCTTGCGAAAAAAATCAATTTTTAACACACAAGTTGCATTTAAATATGCATACTACAGTTAATTTGTTAGCACTAGCTGACCGACCAACTGCAAGTCGAATGGCACGTTTATTATGTGATGAAGTTACAACAGATAGATTTAGCCCGGTTGCTTTCCCGGGTGGAACAGAAATGATTCTGAAATATGACGAACACGTTTTAACAAATACATACAAATTCGGTGTAATTTACCAACGATTTGGACAGGTAAAGTGTGAGATGAAATTTCCCAGAATATGAACTTTATTTTTTTAAATTGAAATCAATTAACATTCTCACGATATTTAATACAATTACTTTCATTTGGTTGCATACCTATTTTTGCAGAAGTAGTCAATGTAAATACATAAAAAAAATATATTTGCAGACGACGGAAGAAGAACTTTTTGGAAATGCAACTCATTCAGATGCATTCGATGAATTTCTGAATATTATTGGTGAACGAGTTAAGCTCAGGGATTTTGAAGTTATTATTTATTAATTTCTAATTCGTTTTTTACTTCTTTGTCTTCCAAAAAACTACTGCTTGAATGAATGAAGTTGCGTCTTTTTTCTTTCAAACAATAATTATAGGACTTGAAAATTATATCAAACTTATGTTAGCAGTTGCTGGCATAAAAATTTTTGAAGGGTTATCGTGGTGGTTTGGATACACAACATGGTCAGACTGGTGCAGAATCGATTTATTGTCAATTCCGACAACGGGAAATTATGTTTCACGTATCAACTATGCTGCCCTATACTGCTGGTGACACGCAACAGTTACAACGCAAACGACATATCGGCAATGATATAGTTGCCATTGTTTTTCAGGTTATACTATGTTTTCCGTAACGGTGATTAATGAATGTGTAGTTGATGCTACAATAAACTAAAGATTTGCATATTTATGCGTAATTTTTATTGGCTATTTTTTTCTATGACAGATGTGTAATAATACTTTTGGAGCTATTTTTAGGAAGCAAACACTCCATTCTCGGCTGATATGATTGCAAGCAATTTTTTGCACGCTTTCATTGTTGTTCAACCAATTCATCCATGTACAGACAAAGTACGCTACCGGGTAAGTATCATATTTCAGATTTATACCATCAAAAAATAGGAATTACGAAGTAACTCAGAAGAAACTGATAAAGATCTCTAGTCATCCCATGCTTGTTATTAAATAACCTTCTTAAGATTTTTTCAGGTGTCTGTAACAGCACGAGATGATGTCCCGTTTTTTGGTCCTACTCTTCCTGCACCTTCTATTTTCCGGAAAGGTCAAGAATTTCGAAACTTTTTGCTCACCAAATTAATCAACGCTGAAAATGCTGCTTATAAGTCGACTAAGTTTGCCAAACTTGCTGTATGTTATTCCGTTAAATTCAACATTTCTGTTTGAAAATGTCTTTTCTTGTACTCATCTTTGTTTTCCAGTAATTTTTAATTGCACGGAAGTAATTTTCCCCTAATGGGTATAGTTTACCTATAATGATTTTATGAATTGCACTAAAATTGCTTAAATCACTTACTTAATAGAATAATTTTGCAAAACCTTCAAGAATTTTTTTTTTAAAAAGGCAGTGTTGTTATTTCAGCGCTATTTTGATGATATGATCTACTACGAAAATTTCTAGGAACGAACACGATCATCTCTTTTGGATGCTCTTTACGGTAATTTAAAAGAACGCGCGCAATTCTATGGTCTACCATTGCTAGAAACAACAGATACTACATCACATCCCATTGGCATTTTCCATTCTGTTAAAAAAGTCCTAACGGGAAGGTAACTTTTATATCAATTTTTTCAGGAAATTAAAGGCTTTTTATTGTCATCAAAACCTATTTTGTTAACTTCTATGCTATTAATAAATAATGCATTTGTTTCTGTATTAGTCACCAAATTTTAAATAAGCAAAAAAAGAAGACCAGTTTTTACATTTTATTACAGACTTCATTCTAACTATTATTACAGATCACGTTCAGTATCGCAAGATGTTCCAACCACGTCTTGTGCAACACAGTCCACAATTATAACAAGCATAAGTAGCCCCAAAAATACGAATCGTAAATCGTACAATGCTATTGATACTATTTCAAGTTCTACAGCATCAACTAGTGGAGCAGGAAGCAGCATTCAGCAATATAACTCGTCTAATGAATTCAAAAAGTAAATCTTTTTAGTCAGCTTCAATTATGTCAAGGAGTAAACTTATTAGCTGAACTGAATTTTACAGATTATTAAACTCAACTTCTTGCCAGTTAGCATAACCACAAATACTAGCGAAACAACCGTTAATTATTATTCAATAAACCCATTGCTCTTCACTCTATTAAACTAGCGAAGAATCGTTATCCTCTTAGTATTTACCAGTTCGTTTCTGACTTTAAATGATTTTCCTTCACTATTCTTGCAAATGAATTATTTCATAGATGATGACGCTAGAAATACTAAAAAAATACAAAAACTGTTGTTAATTTTTCAATCTTGACCATTCATTATAGACCAACAATTGAAAATCAACATCAAGAGCCTGATGATGTATACAGTATCCGTGGTGAGAATCCTGCTGGACTACTATTACCATCTCAAAATCCAATCTTGAAAACGACTGACCTATGGTATGGGAAAAAATTATATGTCCTATACACACTTTCTAAACATGTTGCCCATTAAATTAAAATTCTCATGAGAAGTTTGCTACTACTAGTAAATTATCACTTTAAAAGTATTTTAAGCAAACATAATTACGGAGAGTGGGATTTGTCAAGTGGTGAGAATGAGAGTACCGAAATGGGTCATGATTCTGACACCGGCCTGGTTAGTCTTTTTTTTTTTTTCATTACTCAAAATTATTCCAATACAAAGCAGAATACATGCATCAAAAAAACCAAGGAAATCACGTGCAGTGAGCCTAATGATTTACAAAGATTGAGATGTACCTACTACAGTTATTTATTTGAATTTATAACATGTGAGAATCATTTTTCTTTGGTATATTTGCAGCAAAATAAGTTTATTGTAATAAAAATGAGTAAAATCCTTTCAGGAATCACTGTCATCAGCTGAAGTAGTACATTCCATTCGAGTACCGTGTAGTTTCTGTATCGATCGTCAAGTGCCATTACGTGAAGAAGAGATGAAACGTCTTAATGAACTTTTGAACGACGTAGAAAAATTACGAAGTGAACGAACGGATTTGTTGCGTCAAAATGTTACTTGCAAAACAGATATCAAAAAGTTGAAACAGCGGTATATTTCATCATGTTGCTGCAAATTCAGATCATGTAATAAACATAATTGATAAAAAAATGCTTTATTTCTAGACAATCAGTATTAGCTGGAGATCTGGATAAAGCGAACGAAGAAATTGCCAGATTACGTAAAATGCTTCGTCGATCGTTTCCGATTGAGAACCACATGGATGACCATCAGCAATGCGCAGATAAGCACATCATGCCTATCTAATTGATTCATCTAGTGTGTAGCATAAGGGAATCCCGAAATGTTGTCATGTATTCTGCGCCAGCTCATTCCTAACTTTTTTCTAAAGTTTCTGCTCAAAGTCGAACTTTTAGAATCACCCATGTGTTCTGATTTCCTTCACTATAACAGTGATAAAAGGCTATGAAACCTTTTTTCTTAGTTCATTTCAATAAGTGTCCGGGTAAATAATCTGTTAACGAATAATGACCTATATATCAAAAAAGACACAAATTATGAAGCAGAATAACGAGAAACTTATACCTCTGCTATAATTGCATCGTCTTAATTGAATGATTGAATTGTTTAGAATTTCTATCAAATTTTTCCTGTGAATAAAATTTTTCGAAATTGAACAGCTTCCCAAGCATATAATTTAACTTGAACCATAAAAATGGGAGCCCGCATACTCTCTGTACTGCAAATAAACGTCACTGCTATCTACCCTCTTCAATAGCTTAGTGAACAGTTACGCCATCATCGATCTTCTTGGATTGCAGCTAGCTGTTCACTAACATGGATTCGAGTTTCAATGAATGTTCGTGGTCGTATCCATGGGCAGTTAGGTGTATAAATCACTTTGTATGTATCACTCATGTAACAGTAATGCATTTATTAACAGCAAACAAACAATAACAACGCTCCCCATGGTTTTGCAAAACTGATAAGACTCAGATATGAAAAATATACGACATCGGACATTACATAAGTCTTATTATTAACCGGATATATATAATTGACAATGCTAACAAGCACTGCAGTTATTACTAATTACGAAGAATAAAAATAGTTCTACAAGAAAAATTAGAAATAGCAGGCTAGACCACAACAAATTACCTCAAAAACTAAATCCTGGTGCGGAATTGTTGATTACTGACGTTTTTAATGAGTACTATATGCATAAAATAATTTAGATTAATAACGAGGAAGAACTGTTTGAGAGGCACAAGCTAATCTTTCTTGCTTTCTTTTGATGGTTCTTTATGATATAGGAAGACACATGAGAATAAAACTACTCCTATCATCATTGAAAAAGCTGACACATAGTAAGGATATGCGCTGTGGATAAAACGTTCATATTGAGTATGTTGAAGAGGTCGTACAGATACCTAAAAGTAAAATAAATTTCATGATAACGAGGAAATTAACAACCCATTTTCTGTTTCTCGGAACTTGCTGTCCTCCAGTAACTAATTCCTAATTAAATGCTTCCATGGCCACTCTTATAGTTGAGTCTGATTAAGTGTTTAAATTTTCAAGGGTTAATTGTAATTCTTTTAATTCCTTTTCAATATTTAGCCTACGTTCAACGCCTTTATCTTTAGGAATATGTATTTACAAGACAAAACTGGAAAGTAAGATAGAAGTCAGAATTATATTACAAAAAACAAGTCTTACTTGTTGCACATCGAGCAAATGTGTGTATCCAACGCGACGATAATCGACCATAAATTTATACACACCGTAAACATCCGGAAGTTTGAACTGCGTTTTCAATTTACCATCTAAAATGCACTTAATGACGAAAAGCAACTGCAATAAACTAGATCTCATGTTAGACATACAAAACTAGGCTTAGTGAGAGTAAATTCCAAGCTCCTAAAAAAGTTTGAAACAGTTTCTGGAAGTTCCAAGCTGAATATAAAAATGTGATTTGAGAACCATCAGAAATATGTGCATATAAAACATAGAAAATCAAATTCAATCTTCAGTCACAGGGAAATGATTAGGCTCACTGAACATATGATTTGCTTCTACATGTTCTGAGAATAAAACAAACGAGACTATTTCAAAACCTGCAAAAACTTCCAATCGAAAAAAATGACATACTGAAATTTTTAAGAGTGGTCCGTACAAATGGATCAATACGAGTAAATTCAAGTTGAACGTCATTTCCCTTAAAGGGTTCCCACTTGCCGTTAATGAACTCTTCAATTTCGATTATGTACTCAACATTATCCATTATAGTATATTCTTGTGGAGGTTCTTTTTCACCAACCTAAATTTAAGTTCAATAAAAGTTCGATACCACCCACCTATACCTTTACAAGAAGACGCATTTCATGCCAACCAATTTCAATCGGGAACAAATATAATAACTTACAAGAAAAGCAAATCTGACAAAATAAGGAAACAAAGAATACCCGATGATGCATAACATTTTTTACTTTTAGCACACCCTTCTCCATAAATACCCATTCGCTCAATGCAGTTACCAGTTGGAAATTTCCAGATTTTTGAGGTCTAAAAAAACATATTTCTGCAAATCTTACACAATGATGATAGATAGAAAAATTACTTCAAATCAGATTGACAAGTAAATTTATTAAATAAAGATAGCTTTTATGCTTTCAACGAATCTGATTATGCTCATATAAAGATACCATTTTATTTAAAATAATTTCTCCAAATTCTTGCAAGAAGCATACTGAATGAAATTTTTCATGTGGCTATTAATATGAAATTTGATAAACAATACTTTGAAGTTGAGCCAAATTTGCTAACGGTCGCACTGATGAAAGCATCGCTGAACATTAAAATGGAACCAGTTAACAAAATACGTGCATTATTTCTTGCCTGAATAGCACCGACCAACAATGTAGAGCGCCCCATTGCACCTGGATACTGAAATAGGTATAACTAATGCAAATTATCCAATAACAGCATATTTTTTGTACTGATTCTTTCATCAATTCTTTCTTTTTGTTGGATTCTTCGTCACCAATTTTAAAACTGATTGTTAAATCTAACATAGAGAGATATTAGTACTTTGTTATAAAGAACAAATGAAAATAATAAAGTTCAAACATTAACCATCTTCTACAAAAAACTCATGTTTAATAAATATTTAAATAAAAAGTAATGAAACATCTACAACCACTGTTAGCAATGGATGAGTGTTTAATCCAACATGGAAACATACTTCTTCTACTCTGTCATTAGGATTGAAAGAATATGCAGTAGTTGAAGCGGAGAGTATTTCCAAGCGAAGCTGATTTGCTTTATCAGCAATCAACGCTGCACCACGAAACAAAATAGGATTAACTTGTGATTTATCGATGATTATTTGAGCGGAGATTAGATTTGACGGATCAGCCACTATTGTTGTATGATCTCCTAAATCCTATAACTGAAGAATTTATTAATTTGTAATAGTTTAACATTTTGAACGAACTGATCAATATCATGGCATTTCCTTCTAAAATTTGAAGAAATCAGTTTAGTAATCTACAGACATGGATTATTAAACGACTATTTCCTTAGTCATTTTGAAATATAGGATATAAAAAAGGAAATAAATCTCAGAAAAGCACACAACAAAAAATTGTTGATAAAAAAATATGACAGTCTAGCAGTAATTAATTAAGTGAATGCACTCAGTCTAAGAAAGTTGTTTAAAATGATATTTAGCAAGATAACAAAATAAGAATTCGAGCAGCATGAATGGGAAACAAAAAAATTGAATACTTACAAGGACGCTGTCATAATTCAAATGATCGATAACTGCAGTTCGATCTTCATCGAACTCAAAACCATTTTCAGCGGCGAGATCACGTAAGGCATCACCAATACGCGTTCCTGCTGTTATTAATACGTTCCCACCATCATCAATAAATGATGTAATCGCCTTAACAGTAACTGTACCTCCAAATTCTGCAATGAGCAAACAGTAAAAATTAATTTTCGCAATGTTAATAAGCAACATGTTGATACGAGCTACTGAAAATTGATAGTTTAGACAAATTTAGTTTTTTGGGATCGAATTTTTGTATTTCTGCTTTGAAAGAAGACTGCTTTATCTGTGATGAATTAAAATTTCAAAAAACTGGAGAAATAAAAAACATTTTATAAATCATTTTCTATACGAAGATAAATTCAATTAAGAACTGCCACACATCTTTATGATTATCCTATTATCCAAAAAAAGATGTAATGCATACCAGTTAGACTTTGTAAGCCTTTCATTATGAAGTGTTGGATTATCACAGAAGTGTAATTTCATATCACTCAGTAAATTACTTCTAAAAGCGACTTCAGAAAATGCTACATTTATAAGACAAGTTAATAAGGGAATCTACCGTCAACTCCTGGTGCAAATATGATGAGATGATCATATAGACGTACACCATATTTTGTAAGTGATAAGGTTTGGTCATCCGCTGTCTTTATGACCAGTTCATGACCTCTCTCTGAAAAACAATAAAAATAAAAATAGAATATTCTAGAACTTTTATAAAATGTAATTCTAAAGTTATGCTCCCCGCAAAAGTATCAAATAATGACTAGATAACTGCATTAAATGCTGTTGGGTAAATACTAGGTATATTCAATCATTTTTAAAGAAAACTCCTGGAAACAGTTTTTTCTAACAGAACGAAAATTCTCCAATTTTTACTTAAGAAAAAAGTTTGAACTAATACTGACATATTTCTATCAAACAACGAGTGCCATATTTACTAGCAATAAATCTAAAAAAACATGTCTCCTAACCTGTAAGAGATTTTAAAAATATGGAATGTGTTTCTCTCACATTCAAATTATCCACCAAAACTAATATTTTTCCAGATTGGGCAACCGTTAACACTTGCAATAAAAACGAAATGAAAAGCATCCAGTAGTCACAATGAAACAGCATTGCAAAGTCGGTTCCTGAATGCGCAAAGTATGCACATAACACACATTCAGCACCAAACAGCCTATCCACCCAATTTCATTTTTAAATTGGACTTGTTAACTACTGACTAACTTCTTCTCCTTAGCAATCTAATCCTTTACAATGAACTCTACGACTGATCAACCCTTTACCTAAGAAATCTCAGAAAAAAAGGCCTTCCACATATGCTCAGAACTCAGTAATAAAAAGAGACGCCCGCAGCAGTAAGTGAAACTTCACTCAGTTACTAAAAATGAGGAATTAAGCAAGCTATTGTTATGAGATATATAAATGAAAAGACCACTATGGCATCGATTACGTATGCTCAACACATATCAATCGGTCTCACAACTTTAAATTATCATAATTTTAACTTGTATTATGGAGATGTATATCATTGGCACCAAACAAAAGTGGACACGATACAATATACACAACAAATACTTTATCGTTTTACCATCAAGTAAATGATCAGCATTTGTAAAATGCAATGCTAAACATTGCTTTTTTTGCATTTTTTTTGACATAATGTTTTGAGTATGAGTGCTATTGCAGAGAATTATTTGTGTTGTTCAAAATGTTATTTAATGAAATAAAGTAACATTCTGAATAACACAGACTATTTGACTGTTGTAAATTACCGAAGTTATCGGGAATCCTAGCAATAAATAGGTATCACAATTACAAAATTCAAAAAAGTTCAGAATGACTAATACACATACAAACTCATTTTCTTCAATAACGATACCAAAATAAATCATTTATGTCAGACAAAAGACCATGTTCATCGTCTACCACATATAACCAAGGGATAATTGAGGTACGTCATACTCAGTGGGTTTATCTGAAAAACATTAGTTTTCAACAAAAATATCCGTTAATTCGTAGCTGTTGAACTATATTAAACATTTGTTGATATGAACCAAAAATTTTTATTTTAGTGGAAAACATACTAAATTATGCAGCTTGCTAATTTCCATATGTATAAACACTTTTAATGCAGGAATACATTTGGAATACAGCAAGGTTAAACGAGAATTAACGCATATGTCAAGTGTGTCATTTACATACTAGTGTAACGATTCAATAACAACAGAGCACAATCAGGACCACTAAAAATGGGTATGACATCTTTGCTTCCCCATTGAAAAAGCACAAGTTCACGATTCAAAGAAGTGAAATTAAAAATTTCGGACATTTTTATACATCAGACTTGCATTATCGAATTTGCTCATGATAAAATACAATATTTCGAAAAAATCTAGGCAAAAAGCTACCTTGACATGCTTCAGAGTGAAATTCAAGCGAAGTGGTCGTCAATCTACATACTCTAATCTCACGTTCTGTCTCCGGAATGCTTTGCAACATGTTCTTAATAATTGCACCAACAGATGTAGACTGTTGTTCTTTTAGTAAATGACGAGCATATTCGACTACAAAAAGATAATTGAAACAAATGCAGTTAAATATATATATATATACAAAATCATGTCTCTTGTTTGAATTCAGAAAATATAAAGGCAACGAGAACCACGACAACAGAAATAGCTTACCGAACATCATTTCCGGTGGGCAAAGATTTGGATAATGGGCCAAAATGCTACATATCAATTCTTCATCAGACATTAAGTAATTTTTCTCGTGTTGCCTATAAAAATTAAAAGACACACTACACATTCATTCAATAGTGTTATTTCAACTTTATCTACCACGACCAAAATACCTACAATGAACAGGCAGTATCTGCACACTTTCCTGACAATTCATAAAAGCAAAGCGGTTTAAACGGATCCAACTTGTTTGACAGAGCTCGATGAGCTATTAGATGATAAGGAAATGAAGAGCAAATACTGAAATTTTTTAATTAGCTACACGAACATTGCAGCACTAATGTGTTTAGAAAAATTTGCGAACGTATTTAAATACTTTATGCAAACCACGAATTAATTCTACAAAGCAAAATAAAAGCCATATTTTACTGGAACTATCATTATAGATCTTATATGCAGTTCTATTATCCACTGTGAGAAAGAAACTCATCGAGTTCAAATAACAATTTGTGTGACTGATATCACGCAATCGCTATTAGACAGTAGACAGAAAACAATACTTACAAATCACTAGCAAATGAACTGGCCAAGAAGCAAAAACTGATTCAACAGGAAGACAAAATATAAAGCAACTTTAAATTCATGCTTATATTAAGGTGCATACCGATATCCTTTGAACATGAACAATGGATTATCTAAAAGTTCTTTTCTGTCCTTCTCGCTAAGTTTCATATTATTTTTTGTTTCTGCAATATTCTGCTCACGACCATTAGAGTGATCAACATTCACATTCTCTACGACAAACTGTGATGACAACTGCTCCCACACCAACTCACGTAGTGCTGTAACAACACCACTCATCGACTTACTCGAATCTGACAACTCTATGACATCCGTTTCCCTTAAAATAATTTAGATTTCTACATTCTCTACAGCTTACGGCAAGTAAATAGCAGATATATTGCAAAAAATTAGGATTTGATACTTCCCAGTTAAAATATATAATATCAGAGCAAGATGACAAGATTTCTACAAAACTAATAATAAGATCTGTGTTGCTCAGCCAAACTGCTCCTAACAAATGCTTTAACTGATGTAGTGTACAAATTTATACTACGTATGAAAGATAACTGTCAAAGAAGAAAACCCTGTTGAAAAATAATAGTAAAGACACATTAAAAATTGAAATGATGTTTGTTAAAAACTTAAAAAATTAGGTAGGAAAGCAAACTGGGAAACATCGGTTTCTGAAAGGCGTGCTTCATCGCTACTTGTAGGTCCCGAAACATAATCTTCTTGATCATGAGATGAGTCTGTTGTCATAATGGTTGTTAACGAACCTGAATGCCCAGGACTTTGAGTCGATATCCGAGTACCCTTTACAGACTCAGTGTTTTGTATAACACTATGGGGCTCCTCAATTATTTCGTCTTCGCTTATGGATTCCATTCCCTCCACTGTTCGAACCAATCTTTTATTTGGTTCTCTCTCGAATTCTTTCCTACGTTCCTTATAACCTGCGCCAAACAATGTTTTCTCCAACTTTTTTTGCGAATAAAACAGTCGACCCTTCACTTTTTCTTGACTGCATCGCAGAACCTGTATTTCTGCCTCCACAATACCAAGTTTACGGGCGTAACAGCTTGCTTTTTCCTGAATAGTAGAGATAAAACATAAGCTACACATCAAACATCCTAAACAATATGACCGTGCATTATAATATATGAAAACAATGAAATACTGAATACATCTATCTAACTCTAAAAGGACAGAGGAATAAAATAGTATTTTGAACAAGCGTATGTTTCCCCTTTTTTAAATCGTTCATTATATTGCTACTGTTCTTATGATTTTTTAAAAAAGAATATTAGCAGAATTAATATGAAGGTAATTCTAATTTAAATTTTTAAAAGCTTAATATTAGTCGGTTTTTGTTAAGTGCCGAGTACAACCAGTACATATTTCGTCATAAGCTAATTAGAAGTGCTTACAGTCATAATCACTGCACTCTCCTACACGGTGAATTCTTAATAGCTGTCCGACAACAAAAATTATATTTATCAGTTAATAGTATCTAAAAATTTACAATAGAGCGTGGTGAAGAACAAACTCTATGCTCTTAACTCAAAAAATTCAAAGTAATTCAGTTAAAGCCTAAATTACGAACTGTTCTCTTTAAATGAAACAATAAATAATTCCTGTCGCTAATCACATTAAACAAGAAAAATTCTAAATATCTTGAGGCAGTGTTTTTAATTTAATTTTTGACTGAAAATTAATTTTTAATAACTAAAAAATTACTAGTAAGTCGTTACGCATTTTTTTCATGATACTTTTTTGGTCATTACAACGCTTCAACTTCATTTCTATTTCCTCCAAGAATTTCTTCTCGTGATTCACCATTTGCTCCCAATCTTTTGCTCTTCTGCTCACTGACTGTGACTCATCTCCTAATTCTTCCCTTGACTGATATCGTAATCTGAAATACACAAGTATGAAAAATAATCGATGCATCAGTTTTATAGTCAAACAAGAAAAAAACAATAATGCTTGGTTTCCCACAGTTTTATCAAATTCCTTTTAATCAAAAACTTCAGAAAATGAACGAGAAATCAAAAAACATGTATAATCATTAACAACACCTACCTTTTACAATTACCATCCCTCAAACTATCCTTCTTCCTTTTCGTTAAACTAGATCGATGATTTGCAGAACATACCTCATCAGAGTCACTCGAACAACGATTATTCTTTCTATGAGACTGAAAATTTTCTTGTAAAAGAGTAAAACAGCTTTACAATTAGAATAGGAAGCCAAGCTGAAAATCTTCTTTTATTTGTGTGTTCATGGCATAATACAAAACATATTCATTACAAGTATAACTTCAAAAAATCCACAAGTGAATAAAAGAAACAAACCTTACGAATTTTTAACGATTTCCGACTTTGTCCAGTACTAGGTATTAATTTTTTGGAACTACGTCTACCAATCCTTAAAGCAACGATCTGTTCACAGAGTTATATTTTATCGGTGAAGGCTTCACAAATAACAGTTTTCAAAATTTAATTACTCCCAGAAAGATGCAAAACAAATAAATTCACAAAATAGATAATAACATACTGGTAACCAGAACTTGCTCGTTCCATTGTACCATCAATAACTTCTGATTTTTCTGTACTCAATTCCCCATCTTCAGGAGATGATTTTAGTGGCGACAATTTCAGGCCACTTTTTCGTTGCATAATCTACCAGTGAAAATGATTTCTTTACATAATAAAGGATTTAACAGAAAAATAAAACCAAAATAATGGCTAATGTTATCATATTTTAAAACAAACAAACCACGGTTACACTACCGTACATTAGGAATAGAAGTTTTGGTCACTTAAAGTTATAAATCGATGTATGGATATAATTTTAAAGGCAAATAGCAATGCATAAAACGATTCTCATGCCCACCTGCTTCAATAAAGCGGCGCGCAACTGATCGACATCCTCCTCATTATCAGATGATAGCACTTCAGTACAAATTTGCACTTTACTGGTGTTTATGATAGGCAAAGTTGTTGGCGAGGATTGGCTGCGTGAACCTAAATTTATATGCTCGTTGAACAAGCAAATTATATTTTGATAGTACTCTACAGCGAGATTAGAATTTACTAACACCACATGTCAATAAAGAACAAGTCTTGAAGTTATGAATAACATTTAGTTAAAAATGAAGAAAGGAAAAAATTTTTTAACATGGGAAATGCTTGCAAAACTCATGAAAATTACTGCTTTATTTTCTGGCAGTTTGACATTTCTTCAACCTTGGCTTTCGAGCTGACTACTGAAGTAAAATGATGTGAAACACTCAAAAATTTGAGAATTATAAAAAGTAAAAAAATGAGTCAACCTCGACCACTCTCTGTAACATCCATTGTAACTTGATCGTAATTATCAACCACACTTTCAGCTTTTCTCGAAAATTTTCTTTCTTCGACCCGCAACCGGAGTCGATGCAGCTGCTCTTCAAATCTGAATAAATTGTGCCGAAGATGAATTTAATGTATTATAAAATTATTAGGAATATTATGCAAATTTTTGGGACGTAAATAGAGAATGAAAAAATTTCCCATTTGGTTTTGTTAAATGCATAAAAGTGATAGACATTCAAAAGATAGCCTCTTTAGACATTAACAAGGTACTAATTGACCACATTTATGAATTTTAAATTTTGAAGTTGAATAAATCTAGGTAGTTATAAGTTTCAAAAAATTCGTATTTTCTACATTATAAAAAAATAAATAATAATTGTCATCGCTAGGGGCAAACTGTCCCTACCAGGATGAAAATGATATTATTCCCAAATTATTAAATAAGAAAGAAAGCATAAAACTTGCTTCTTCTAAACTAATTTAAAGACATGTAAGCGAACATGCAAAAAAATAACAAGTATTATGAAATACAGATGATTTCAATGTTAATCATAATAACTTTAAGCGCACTGGTATACTGACGCAAGGCACTCCATCATATTTTCAAAAATATCACAACTTGGATATTCAATAACAGGGCTAAAAACAGTAAAACATACGTATACGAAGGTCTTTTTCCAGTCGAACTGATCGCATGAGAATCATCGGCAGGTGCTATGACTTTTTGCTGATTATCTATCATCCAATGAGAGCGATCATTGCGGTTGTCACTAGGTACTGTTATTTTCAATGGTGTAGGAAGTTGATGAAGTATGTGATTATTTTTTCCACTCTGCACAACATTGTTCCTCGTACTTTTATCGTCTGGAAATGGATCTGAATAAATTTAAAGAAACCACGAAGTCAATTTTATAATGAACAAGGACTTAAACTTATTTGCCGTAATCAATAAATCACGATGTACCAAAAAATAATAATCCAATGAATACGCTTTCAAATTATTTTTCAAACGACTTTCAGTAACATTTGCCTGTCTTTAATCCAGTTCAGGTCCATCTAGCTAGCATATTTAATGAAAGACTAGCGTGGAAGGTTTTAAAAAAATATTTCTATAAACCAAAATAGTACAGAGGTAAATGAAACATAAAGCTTTTGAGATGAATTTAAAAAGATACTGGAAAGACTTACTTTGTTTGAATGGTGTCCAGCTCTGTTGCAATGAAAACTGTTCACAAGTATCGTTATTTTTTGGCACTACGTGGGTAGTACTAACTGCAAAGACGATGAAAAAAAGTTGAGATAAAAAAACTTTGCACGTAACAAAAACTTTTATTAAATTGAAAGACCAAGATTAAGACATACTGTAACTACGACGTAATACTTTAGTAACGTTAATGTGAGAGAATAACAGTATAGAAACCGTCAAGGATTTTTAGAAAGAAAGAACTATTCAATTTCTGAATAACAAATTTTGCGGTAGATTAGAACTGTATTATAAGCTACCATTTGTTTGAAGCTCATCTACTTCCAATGTGAACGATTAATGGCGCATGGATTGGAAGAGAGAATTCAACATAAAGAATGAAAAGCAATGAAAGCGCAGGCTCTACTAACAACATAATCAAATGATGATTAATTGTAATTTTTTTCTGAACGACCTCCGAACTGAAATGACTGCATAACTAGAACAATACTGACTGAAATCAATATTATCATCAATTTCTCCTTCTTCAGGTTCGTAATTTATCGATTGTGGCATAGTACTGCTTTTGTTTATGTCAAAAAAAGATAAATGCGCGTTTTTATTATTTTCTTCCAAATTTTCTACCACATATGAGCTAGATGGTAGTTTGGCGGGTTCAGTAAGCGTGTTCTGAAAGCTAATATAAGTTTTTATAACAAATCGATCATGAAGACCCAAACTTTCAAAAAAATGGTATATCATGACTTTAACCACGACTGCATGATTTCAATGTAGCTAAAACAAATAGTTAATAAAAGAAAAGGATTAATTTCAAAACCTGAACTTCATGAATAACACGATCCTTTCCATGCTTTCGTTCATCCTGATGACTAGCAGGTAATTTCAAATTCTCGAAAAATTCCCACAATGATGCATCTCTGTAACTGTCATCCACAGAACAAAAACTAATATGCTCAATATTATTGCAATAATCGATGTTGAAATTTAAGACAAGACGAAAACTTACTTTTTACTAGAAACACAGACTATCGAAGTCAAAGCAAAGGAATAACAAGGAATTAGAAAATTAAACACCAACAAAATTTGTCTACATGAAGACGTGATATGAAAGAATAATTCTTGGTGTCAATATAAATAAATTCAGTAATCATTTTGGAAATCTACAAAAACACTGCAACTACTATTCATTAACCATTTACAACTAGAGTATATTGAAAAGTACTTGTGAAATTCGTCTTGATCATCTTCAATTTCACCATCTTCCAATGGATTACTATTTGCAAAGATATTATTACTCGTCATCAATCTGCTGGCTGGCAGAAAAATGAAATGGTGTGCTGAAATAATACAGAAAATTCTCACAGCATATATATTTACAAATGTACGAGCAGATAGGCCTCATTAGTGCAGACATAACAAAGGAAAACAGGTGAGACAAAATACGGAAAAAGTTAGAAGAAAAAGTTATCAAGGAGTATGCCTATGAGATCGGAAATGAGACGCTGTGAAATTCCGACCCTACTTACCATCTCAGATGAATATGCTATCAGTGGATTGTAAAACGTGACATACCAAATTGTGCGTTAACTTTGAACTTATGAATACATTATTGTGAGTTCATTCCGTATATTTTCTCAAAAGTTTGTACTTCAGTCTTCACAGTTGACTGTGAGCTTCAATTTTTCTAGTATCACATTGAAGTAATTTGTTTTTGTTTGTAAGCACACTCGAAACTATTTTTTATCAATAAATTCTGGAACAATATCTTATAGCTTATGATTTTCGTAAATAGCATGCTTAAGAGAATGCTAAACAGAACTCACTCTCTGCCTCGATGAGATAATTTAAAAACGAATTTCCAAACTATAGTATATCTGAACTGTAATAGCCATTGATTGTTAAATAGCCTGTATAGATAATGATTTGACCGAATTATTGTACAGTATCAGATAATACATTCGCATGCCATTTCTCATACTTCTATTTATTATAAAAAGACAGTTTTACAGCATGCCATTAATTTACAAAAATTTGCAAGCCGTATCATGTCTACAAAATATGTTAACTTTCTCAATTCTCACTTATATAGAGACAATTTAAATGTAGTCATCACATTAATTTGTTGTCCTCCTGCGTTCGTAAAATCTTGTTCCCACAAATACGTGCTGATTGAAAATGCAGTAAATCCACACGGTAAAATCAGATTGCATCAAATTATAAATAATGAATAGATATCAAACTGTGCTGATAATTTGACAAATGCAAACGCTGACGTTAATTGACTACCTCTCTACAATGTATATATCTAACTTTAATTTTCGAAACTTAAAATCTGGAAATGTTTTGCGAAGGATTTCCTTAGTATTATTTTTCGCAAAGTAATTTTGTTCAAAAACAGATGGATATCACAAAGCTG
>UYYF01004935.1:4054-22881 GCA_900618365.1 Thelazia callipaeda
CAAATTATTTTCACAACAAACTGTATCACTTATTTGTGCTGATTATTAAGGCTGAACTAGTTTGATCTATTTTTCAAGATAAACCAGTCTTATTTTCGATGGTAAACATCTCAGAAGTTTTTCTGCGATAGAAAAACTGATTTATAAAAAAATTTTTGCAGTAATTCCAGTTATCTACTCATAGTTAATAGAAATAAAATAAAAATTGGCAAATTTTGCAATAAAAAAATCAGTTTACTTTTTATGTTAGACTAAGTAACTGTTAGTACAAAAGTACGAATTTTTGTTTCGAAAAATATTTACGTTTCATGAACAGTCGAAAATAATTTTTACAGTAAATCAAGCTAAATTATTGTGAAAATTAAAATTTTTTGTTATTCCTTAATTGCATTTCTTTAATAAACTGTTTGTATCGTTAATTATTATGTACTAAATTGATATGATTACGTTTTTTATTGCATAATTAAAAAAAATTATTATAAATAAAATTTTTCAATTTTCAAACTGACTCAAGTTCAGGATGAGATCATTGAAAGGAAGTGTGCTGTCTTTAATTTCTTACATTACTTTGATAATAAAATTATTAAGTTGAAACTATTAAAGTAGCATCTGTCACTTATTTTATTAAAATGAATAGCCGATTACATAATCGGCTATTCATTTTCACTATTTTATGTCATTAGCATGTAATAGGAAGAGTAAATTACTTCACTGATCGCTAAACTAGGCAATAAAATGGTAAAAAAATCATAAATCTGATTCTGGATCAATCCATTAAAAGCAAAAGCTAATTTTTGATTAATAGGCAATTGCTTTGCAAGAATTAAACATAACTAAATATCTAAAATAATCTTAAATAATTTTATAAGTATAAAGTAGCTTTTACAAGAAAACTAAGTTTTCAGTAGAACTAAAATATAGGTGAAACATGAAAAAAGTCTGTCCAATCCTTTACATGAAAATAACATTACATAACATCACACTGAAAACATCGTAAGTAATAGTAGTAATCATTATTTTTTAAAACTATAACTTGATGGTATTCTAATTTCAGCTCAATTTAACTATGTGCTTCATGCAAATTATGACTTGTAAATAACTTTTTCTGAAAACAACACTTTTAATTTTTTAAAAACGTGAAGTAAATAAATACAATAGAGTTAGAGATCGGTTTATAAATTTTATTTTGAATAGTTGTTCGCTGTGCATTTTTGTACCATTTCAATTTTAAGTTTTAAATAATAATTCAATTATTTTTTCAGTATTTTTTCATGGAATTTTATAGAGGTATTTTGAGTATAAATAATTATTATATTAGTTGCAATATTTTCAGTGCAGTCACTTAGTCATGACTTTCCAAACAGCATAAAGTGAAATATTTGTATTTGAATATTGAATACAATTACTTACAATGTATACAGAAAGCCTTACAGATAAAAAAAGAATAGAATAATTTATATTTGTGCAAACTTAATAAATTTTGGAATAAAAAAAACATTCTGCAGTTTTTGAGGAAAAAGTGTGCTAAACTTAATTAGTTATATTTAAAAAATGGCACAAATGAATAAAAATTCTTATGCGATAAAACTGACCACTCGAACTAGATTCTTCAAAAAGTATACAATGAGTAGTTTGCGAATAAATTCGTCCCCTTCTCTCTCAGTAGGATTTATTTACTGAAAATCTTGAAAGTATCACTCTGATTACTTATTTAAGATTGACCATTGAGTGGATAGTTCAGCTTTACTACATACTTCAATTCATTTCTAAAATGTGCATTTCTTTTTCAAGCATTTTGCTTAAATTAGTACTTTATGAATTTCAATTTGTCATATTCTAAGCTGTGAAAAAGTAATGAGTTTTGATGACATTCAGTTAATAACTGATGTTATAAATATTCAGTTAATATCTGATAATTTAAATGTGAATTTATAATGTCAAAAATAAGATCCTAAAACTTGTAGTATCCTGCCTGCAGAAATTTGCATTTCGATTAATTTTTAGATCATATATGTAATAAATGAGACAAAAACAAAATTTATCTTTTAAATAAATTATTTGTGCATTATTACCAGAAAATACAGTTTATTAATAACTTTACTAATTAATTGTGACTACTGATAATTTATATTAACTTTAGCTTTTTTTAAAATCTCCTCAAATGTTTATGAACATAAATGAGCTCTTAAATTCATTGTTAACACTCAAAATTTAATCAAATTTCGTACTGCTTATTGACTTAATTATTCGTTTCAGAACATAGTTTTTGCTTGGAGCGAAAATTTTTGTGGTCAAAGAAAATTATTACAGCAAGACAACAACAATTACATATGTTATCATTACGTCCTTTTTTATTTATTACCTTCTCAAAATTATGTTTGTTTTTGGAAATTGGTATGCTTTTCTTTTCAGTTTTATAAATATAAAAATGAATAATAAATAATTACGATATTATATTTTGGAATACTTGAGTAAATAATTGTTATATTTTACAGTTTTCAAACTTAAATGTCGCATAAATAATTAATTTAAAAATTATACTATTAAAATTAACAAAGGCCAATTATTACAAAGTTTATAATAAATAATCGTAAAAGGAAATTGGATATTTCCAAAAAATATGGACATTAAGTGATACTTTTTTAAAGTAATGCACTAATTAAAACTGTGTACTTGAAAAAGCTTTACATACTTATAGTTATGTACGTAAGTTTTGTTGGCCATTTTAATCCTTTGACTTAACTTTGAAGTAATGTATTTTAGGTTTCTAAAGGACTTTTAATGCTCATTAAAAGTAAGCTTAGATTTGATTTCTACCGACGAGTAAATTTTTAAAAAAAAGTTAGCAGACAATTGAATATATTTGGTTCAGAAAGCATTATCCCAAACTTTATTCAAATGTAAAATAAATTTGAATGGAGCAGTGAATAGATGAGTGTTGCTGAAATTCAATTTTTAGTGAATATTTTCATGAAAGCGATAACTTTTCTTCAACAGAGCATAAAAGCCTTAATAGAAAATTGAATGTTTTGATAACATAAAACTTTTCTGAATACCAATGGCCATTTTTATAACAAATGACTATAACTGATATTTCCTTTTTTCTGAGCTTAAGCATTTGGTGAAAAGGTAATCCTAATGAGATGGAAATTCGGTTACAACTGATAAAAAGTCAAAAGACATAATATGCTTGAAAAAGAATAAATACTGACAATTATTATGTATTTAAGTGAAAATTTTCATTTAGGAGCAGCAGAAATTAAAGTTAATCTTGACGAGCCTTGTGATGTGACGCGAAATCTCGACTTTGTCCAAAATCCTAACAATTCTAATTCGTATTTGCGTTGTGTATCGGTTGGCTTTGGGTCAGTTCTATGCTAATCAGTTCAAATTTGAAGTAAAACTCGAAATTCTCAATCTAAAAAATCAGAAGTAAATATTGTAAAACCGAAAATTTCATCTGCAAAAATGCCAAAGTAATAATAACTTTTGCTGATTTATTTTGTAGAGTATTAGGTGTTTGGAAGTTAGAATCTTGCTTGCCTGGCCAAATATTTCACAGACAAGAAAAGCAATGCTTTGATATGTCCCAGCCCATTCTCCATCAAGAGAATAATTTTTTTGGTAATGCAAATATTTTTTGAATTTATTGACAAAATCAATTTTAATATGATGTTGATGCCAATTCAAATATCTGTCCAAGTATTACTGAATGCTTTGCAATAATATAATTAATTGTATTCAGATGGGTGCTATCCATATGAAATTTCAATGTTCATCCGGTTTTAAAATTTAATATCGAACAATTTTTTACTTACTCGAAGTGCCGTTTTAACAAATTGATGTCGTAACTTAAGATTGTTAATTTTATTGTAGCTAGACTAAGTAAAAAAATGAAAATGAAAAATTCATTCAACCATTGTAAGCTACTTGAACTTATTGGCTTGGTAATTATTCCAAAGGTCAAATTTTTTGTTATTACAAAAATAATGGCAATAACTAATTTTTTCTTGAAAGCGCTATTTGCATACTTGTTGGTCAAATATTTTCAGGAGATCTTTTATTATATCTGCAACAAATTAAATGATTTTTTTCTTGTTTTCAGCAATTTTCAACAATAGTTGCGCAAGGGGTGAAATATGTATTGGTGGGACAGTTTGTAATCCAAAGGTCAAAATATGCCTTTGTCCGGCTGGCACATTCATTAACCTCACTAGTTTTTCTTGCACTCCTATCAGTTTTTCACTAAGACCATTTCAACCGGTGGTAAGTTTCGTGACCTTTCAACTAACATTTCAATCTATACTAAAATTCTCACTCAATATTTAAGCAAGAAAATTCAAAAATAATCGAATGGTATACAAAACAAATTTCTGTAGTAGTAATTTTGAACAAAAAAAAAACATTATAAAGTGCTACATTAAATTTCGATTCAAAATTTACTTGTCATTCAAAAAATGCTTTTGTTCTGTAATAAGCAGTAAATTTACATATTTTTGAGGATATTAATGGTTAATCTATTAAAATTAGTTTACATATTTAAAACGGAAATTACTAAATTTGCTAATTAATGATTTTTAATTATTTTAATCATTCAGAAAGACTTAAGCTAAGCTACAAAAAGATGCAAGTTTAGTTACACAGAAGAAAACTATTTCGAGGATAATTTTCATATTAATAAAGGTTTGTAAGTTTTTCAATTAAGGATTTGAGCAGATATTCGCAAGATGGACACAACAATAATGTAGTGCTCGAAGGAAACGAATTTCGTAGTTAGTAGCACTTCTTTTTTCATTTCGCGCGTTTTTTAATTTTCGTTAATTTTTTTGTCGAATATTGGTCAAAATAGCCGAAAAAAAATTTCCGAGCAAAGAATTTAAAATGATTGCATTACAAAAGAAAGCAACTGAAAGAGTTTATTTATATTTACAATAAGTAAAATTACAGGTCAAGTGTCACCTGGAAGTAGCTGTTCAAACAACGAGTTGTGTGGTGGTGGTTCATTCTGTGCTCTCCCGATGAAAGTATGCCTTTGTCCTGATGATACGATAGATTTGCAAGGTCAATGTCAACAACGTAAGATGAACTTTTCCACTACAGGTAAGAAAACTTAAAAAATACATGGAAAGAGTCTTGAGTATATAAATTTCAGTATTCTTTAAACTAATAGAATACATGCAGAATTGACATTTATTAAAAAGCATTGGAATAAAAAGAAAAGCTTTGCATAACAAGTGAAAACTTTCCAAGTAAAGCTCACAGTGCTTAAATTCATAAATTTGCTTAATAATCTCGCGATAAGAACTAACTTCATAAATTTTTAACAGCAATTAAACGAAATTTTGAAACAATTTTTTTCACTTTCCAAAATCGAAGATTGACTTATTTACGTGTTTAATCCAATATTTCTGTGTAAGAAAAATTCAAGGCTCTTTTATAAATACAGAAAATATAATACGTATGCAAAAATCACAAATGTTGAATATTGCTAGAAATTTGTTACTTTTTCACTTAAATTACACCAAATTCATTTTCTTTAATGCGGGAAAGAAAGTTGGAACCAAAAATTGTCATACCTTTAGGCTACTTGGGTACAAAATGCCAAAATACAGAGCAATGCTTAAGTGGTTTGAAATGCACCAATGGCACATGCAAATGTCAGCACCCATTTGTTCAAGAAAATAACCGCTGTGTAGTGAAAAGAATAACTGTCGAAGTTGGTCAGTTACATTTTTAAATAGTTTTAAATTGCGTATTAATTATCATCGAAAATTATATTAATTTTACGTGCGTTTACTCTTTTTCTATTGCTTATTGAAATTCCGTAAAAATTCAAAGAAATATTCATGGTAGGTCCTGGTGAAATGTGTAACAATGGGCAGGTGTGCACTCGTGGTTCAATCTGCCATCCAGGCATTCCTATATGTGTTTGTCCAGAAAATTTCATTCTTCAAGAACATTCTTGTCTTCCAGTAGCTTCAGGTAATCTATATTTCCTGCGTAATAACAATCTTCAAATTTCTAAAACAAATCTTAAATATTATCAGAGTTCAAAAAATTTCGAATTTATGACATCAATAATAATAATAATAATAATAAGTTTATCTAATATGTAGTAAAGAACATCATTATCTATTTTGCAGGCACAAATAATCAAGTTATAAATTATCGAATGCTATCAGAAGGTCAGTTAAGTAGGAACTTAACAACAAAAACACAAAAATTCCCCGTCACGTCTGGATTACTTATAAAATTAGATAGGCTGCAGCAAGCTACTGTTGGGGTACCGTGTCAAGCTAATACTGATTGTGTTGTTGGAGCATACTGTAGAGGTGACAGTAGTCCACCTACCTGCCAGTGTTTATCTACTCATGTCAACATCAATGGTTTTTGTAAAAAAGGTAAATTTACTCGAATCAAATCGCGTTCATATTATGCACATCGGAATTCATTTAAAGTAAGAGTAAATGAGTAATTAAAAACGCAAAAGTAACCAAGGGATCACTCTGTAAGTAAATCTTCCGCCTTAATTCTTAATGACAACCAATAGTGTCATTAGTGGTCATATAAGTTAATAGAGTTTAGTATTGATTTGTTATAATAAAGTATGAATATTTCAGTGATTTATCCAGGTCGGAATGGTTGTCAGTATGATGAACAGTGCTCAGTTGCGTATCCTCAGGCTAAATGTTCTTCAGGTCAATGCATATGTCCGCATGGTCTAATTTCTGAAGAACAAACTTGCAAACCAGGTTTTTTATTTTCAAAAACATCTGAATTTTCGCTTAAATGACGTCGTGTTTAATTTAATAAATTTTTATACCAAACTTTCATTAAAAAAGGAGAACAAATTTATTTATTAAATTGATTTTAATCTCTACTAATTAATTCTATAAAATAACAGTTAAATTCAGGCTTTACATGTAAACTGTCTGATAAAATATTCTAAAAACTTTGGTCTCGGTGTTTTATTTTTTTCAACAGATCTAAGATGAACATTAAATCGCATTCATTTTTTAAAAAGATAATTTGCCTTTTTTATGCAAAAGGCAAATTATCTTTGTTTTTGGAAATTTGCCTTTTGCATAAAAATTGTCTTAATTTGCCTTTTGGCAAATTATCTTAATTTGCCTTTTGCATAAAATATTTGCTCGTTTCGAACAAATACCAAAATGATATGATATTTTTGATGTTTATTTTCATTCTAAAGTAAGTAAAGCTTTCAAATACATTTTTAACATTTTAGCGTAAATGAGGTAAACATAATAAGAAATATTAATACCAGATTCATTACTAAGAGAAATTCAAAACTTTGAGAACAGTCTTTTTCGCCATTACGTCTTAGAATAGTCGGATATCTAAAGAAGTGTGCTACAAAAACCAAGAAATTTAATAAAGCAATGCATATCGCAGAAGTTCAATAAAATATATGTTTATAATAAAATTCAAATTACACTTTTCAAGCTTGTATTTAAAAAAATTTTATTTTCTAAGCACTTCTTTACTAGACCGTTTGTTTATAAATTAATTCGTTTAATAATGCTATCAATTCACTTTTCACGCGGTTTCCATTTCATATATTCTAATTTGCTTCCTTGAAAAAATTCATGCTTAATTTTCATACAGAATTAATCTGCATTTATTCCCACAGCACTCAACAGTTCGCTAAAAATTGTCTTATTTTTAAAATTCAGAAAAGAATGATTGAATAAAAATAAATGTTAATAAATGTTAATAAATGTAAGTAGCAAATTCTAGAGGTAGTCAAAGATTATGCTCCACGCACATGAACGAATAGAACAAGCATGCATTTGATAATGAATATTTATTTTAAATTACTGATGAATATTTGTTTTTTTTTTCTTACGTTTTGAGTTACGTACTAGTTCTAGTTTGCTTACTTTTGCTCATTTATAAAATAAACTTTCGAGAAAAAACTAATCCGCATGGAGTTATTGCGTGTGATTGGTTCATTGTCCATCATAATTAATTCAATGTCCACTTTTGCTGCAAAATGAATGTATATAAAAGTTTAAATTTCAAATTCGAAATTGCAATAATTCTGCTGTAGAACGAAAGAATAGTCATTCATGTCACCCCGCACTAACTTTCCATTATGTGAAGAGTTATGATTAAATGAATCTTTCTAAACAATTCACCTGTTTTTCAAGTATTTACATATATTTATTAGCAAAATTAATTAACGAGTAGGAGAAATAATCAATAGAAGATTGGGAGATTCTGTACACTCTTTGATGGCTGACTAATTGTTCGAATATACAATCAAATACACGAAAGAAACGTTGTGTAAAAATTTGCAGTAATATTTTTCAGAATCGAATAAAAGTTTCAGATTATCATGTAGAAATTACAATTTGCCGTAGCAATGAGCATTGTACTGCGTGGACTAAGTGTAAACGTGGTGTTTGTCGATGCAAGAGTAATGAGACAAATACTGGTTACACGTGTAAAGCTGTAAATCATGTGGCATATCCGGGTCAAAAATGTGATACTTCTCGAGAGTGTGTGGGTGAATCGCTATGTTTGCAAGGAATTTGCATATGCACTGGGGGATTAATTAGTATGGGTTTAGAATGTGGTATTTTACAAAAAGAAATGGTGGCATATCATAAAAATTTCGCTAAAATAACTGAAAGCTGTCAAAGAGGAGAAATTTGTATCGGAAATTCCAAATGTATTGCTGGGTACTGTGCCTGTACGGCTAATGAGTTTATCGATGAAAATGGACAATGCAAAAGTTTGTATACATCAGATGGAATTGCTGCTTCATGGAAACAACGATTATCAGAAAACTTAGAAGTATCAGCAAAAACAAAGTCTGACAATGCAATAGTAGATTCAACTGTTCAAGCGATACCATATACAAAACCAAAGTCTGGTCTGCCGGGTCAAGGCTGCACTTTAAGTGGATTCTGTGTACAAGGAGCCTTCTGTAGCGATAATATGCTTTGCGTGTGTAGTTCAGGATATACTTCAATATATGGATTTTGTATGCCAATAATGCAGGAAGAGGCTTCTGCTTCTGTTGGAGGATTCTGCTTACATAATACTGACTGTCCTATTAGTACTTACTGTCAAAATTCTCTGTGCAAATGTGCTGATGGATTTGTTGAACAATCAGGAGAGTGTTATAAGGTATCACAAGTTAATGAAGACTGTTCGACTGATCCACTTTGTAATCCTACTTTCCGTTGTGAGTCTAAAACAAGCTCTTGCTTTTGTGCACCTGGTGAATTATTGTTTCAAGGCACATGTATTCCACATCAATTGCAGCCATCACACTATTCTCTTAACTGTAACAGAAATCAAAAATGTCATCACTCTGGATACTGTAGTGGTGGTTACTGTGTATGCATTGATGGCAGTATTACTAAATCTATTGACTGCATACCTCAAAATGAAATCATACCATTACCTAATGGAAAGCAGTCCCTTAATAAACGATTTTCAAAACAAGGAACATTAGTATTCGGAAATAAAATTTTGACGAATAATGTCAAGAAAAAAGGAGACTTACAGACTCTTATGAATACAATTGCGTCAAATGCAAATATTACCGTATCAAAACCAATTTCCAATTTATCGTCAGCAACATTGTGCAATCAAAAATGCCCTCAAAATTCAGATTGTCATGGAAAAATTTGCATATGCAAAGTAGGTTTCATAGCTGTGAATAAAACATGCAGAGCTTTCCGTGCACCATATGCGCGTTGTTCAGAAATGGAAGATATTTGCGCTTACAATGCATATTGTATTGACGGATTATGTCAATGTAGGTCAAATACAGTATTAAGCAATGGAAAATGTAAGCCTAAAAAGTATTTTGCACAATTTGGACAATCTTGTAGTCATAATATTGAGGCAGTAAATTATTTACAACATTTGCGACTTCCATTGCGAATTTGTGACAATAAAATGGAATGTATTAATGGGTGGTGTGAATGCAAATATGGAATGTTTTTTGAAAAAAATACAAAAAAATGTACTGAGAGTTCTCAGCGATCAGAAAAAATGATAAAAAGGCAGGTAAGCAAAACTGCATCAAATTATTTTATCGCAACAACAAATACCTACAAAAAGCATACCAGTGGAAAGATGATGACAATTTGCAAGAATGAAGCAAATTGTTCAGATCAAGGTTTGTACTTGACTGTAACAATTCGAAGTTGAGGCTAAGTTAATTTGCATTTTTATAAAATTCTTTAATAAGCGCCAAACTTTTCAGTGTTAGCGAAAAAATAAATATTTTTTAATAACAATTCATAATTATTTTGCATGATTTTTTAATTTTATTATAACACATTTACCCTCAAAAAACACAATTCTTCTTCAATTTTGAGCTTTTAACTGCACAGAGTGGAATTAAGCAATTTGCATAATATTCACTATGCTAATAAACGAGTTAACTTTTTACTCACTATAATATTACAATTGTGGATATTATTAATTTGACTTGTTTGAAAATAATTTCTGCAACTTTTGCAACATTTTTAGATATTATTTTGTGCAATGCAAAATTCGACTAAACTTAATTTTTTGGTTCCAGAAAACAATGCATTGCTTAATCGGAATGTTAGTATAATCTCAGTTCGGGAGCTATTAGTTGAATATTAAAAAAAGTAGGAAACATAAATATGCTATGGTTATCAATAGTCTTCAAAGGTAATCTTAAATATTAATAATCTTTACATTTATAACGTATAAGTTTAAATTTGTAGGTACAGAACTCCTTGAAATTCCACCAGGTGGAAATTGCTTAAATAGTAAAGTTTGTAGCGGTGGTTCCATCTGTAAAGATGGCTGGTGTATCTGTCCAGAAGCTTCAATGACAATCATTGATGGTATTTGCATAAAGTTGACACCTACATTAACTTTCAAAGCAGACGTTAGTTTGATTATTTTTAAATTAAATTTGATTTAATTTTTTAAATCATTAAGCAGTGACTGATGGATTTATTGCTATAACTCAGTATTTAAGAAAAATTTGTAGAGTTTTCGCATAACTATTAAATATCTATTATTTGTAAGCTATGGTTATTATATTGCTTCAAGTTAGTCTAAATTATTAGTGATAGAGAGACATTGATTCATTGACGAATAGAAAATTTTAATTTGAAAAAAGTGAAAAAATAAAATTCAAAATACTGAAAAGTCTTGTTTAGCGACAAATTGAAAACTTTTTAAATTAAACTGAAATACCTTTAAACATCCGACAAAAAATAAGTGAAGGTTCAAATTTCTATAGTTACTTATATAAATGAAAATCGTAAATTACTAAAATTTCATAAGCAAAAATTTGGTAGTTTTATGGTTGTTACTGTTATATTACTACTATTAATATTTATGTCCTAACTGTAATCATTGTTAATATTAGTATTATAATTATAATCATTGTTGAATCTGAGATCAAAAGATAAGATTTGAATAATTTTTATTTCTAGAGGCAATTTAAAAAAAAACAAAAATGTCGTACTCAGTAATGTTTCTTAAAATTAATTTTCAATGCTCTAAAAATTCTTTTTAAAAAAGAAGAGAAAGTAGCTATTTCAAGGAGAAGACTACGCAAAGTTTCTCGACATCCACAATTCAACCAAGTCAGACAATATTGGTACCATTTAAATATAAGTGTGGTGAGTGGTATTAATGTAGATCAGCAAAAGAAACTGTATTTTAGTAAAAATTAATTTTTAATAATTCAAAGTTTATTTCTTCAAAAAATCATTAAAATCCGCCTCAACCGAAAAAAAGTTTAATTTTATTTTCCTATAATTGAAGTAAAACATTTTTCTAATCTATTTTTCAACGACAAATTTATTTAATTTTTATGAAAACCGTATCTTCTAGCATTTTTTTCATTGTTACTTATTAAGTCGAACTAACTAAACTTGCTGCAATATTGTAAAAATTTATCATTTTACAATACTAATACAACAATTATTGACTTCATAAACATAATTATTGCAATTTTTTAATGCAAATATCTAATTAGTAGACTAGGCCTTAAATTAATGACAAAAATTCATAGAAAATGTTTTGATTAGTTGCAGTAAAAGTTTCTTGGTGATAATCTCATTATCAGTACCTTGTTTGTAATAGAATCCTTCGAATTATTTCAGGCTAATTGTCTATATTGTCATGTCAAATTATTACATTTGTAAATCATAAAATAACGCGATTTTTTATAAGTTTTTTGAGGTCCGTTGGATCCATGCACCAATGGAGCAGTATGTATTGAAGGTTCATGCCTTTGCCCTTCTGGTTTTGAATTCTCTCCTCAAAATTCAAAGTGCCAAAAAACAACTGCAAATGATGACAAGACTGAAAATGGTTATTTCCTGCTCACAACTACAATAAACAGAATTACTGTATTTCAGACATTAAAAAAATCACATTTTGTTAGATGCAAAATTAAAGTATAAGTTACGTTAGGAAATAAAGTTTTGGCACTAAAATTAAAAATATTATCAATGGTAGTTAGTATATTAAAATGGTCACAAAGCAAAATTCCGTGAAAGATAATCGCAGAATAACTTTGTGATTTTATTGTAAAATATTCCCAGATGAACTTTATTTTAACAACCATAATTTCAGTACCAGAATCTGTATGCAACGATGATGCGCATTGTAATTTGAATCATACTTGTGTTGATAATAAGTGTATATGCAAGTTGGGATTCACAGAACGAAACGGAATCTGTATACAATCAAATGGTTAGCAATTTTATCTAAAAATGAGAAAGTTAAATTAACCCTTTTCTATTGAAAAAAAATTAGTGAAAGAATTTTTTTCTCAAAGTTCGTTTAATCTAAAAGCTTTTATAAAACGAAAATGGATTATTTTCATTATTACCAATCCTTAAATTTCTTTTGGTATTATTAACACTTTACGAAAGTTCTTTCGCTAAGTTTGCAGGACAATTTTGTTTAAATTTAAATTTAAATTTCTGGAAAAGTTATTGCAAGCTGAGTTTTCATGATTCTCTGGATTTGCAATCAGTACTGATCATCCAACTTGTTTATATTTAAAAAGTCTATTACAATTTTCATTTACGAGTTATTTTTGAATTTTCTACTCGATATTTTTCATTTCTATTCTTTTGATTCAGAAGTGTATCCAAAATTAATTATTACTTATTTTCACTTTTTTCAGATGTTATCACATGCTTCTTGCATACTTTGCTTCCATATCTCATATCTTACCTGTTTTCTTTGTAACTTAGATCTTGCATAACCATGCAAAAATTAAGTTAGTCACTTTAAGTCTTATCAATCACTTTCAGTGATACTGTAAAATTTAATATCGCTTAAAAATAACCATCATTCATATTGTGAACAAAATACGTAATAAGTATAATAGCAATTGAAGTTTTGACTTTGTTTTTTATTTATTGAAATACGAATGAAATATTTGTTCAGTTGAAAACAAAAGGCTATAAGAAAATCAAGATATAATCTTGAAATTATTAATTAATTTGAAAAAAAGAACGAATGGTAAAGACTACTTTGCATGAAATGTATTTTTTTTCAAGTAACCTGACCTAATTTTTTTTCGTTGAAATTATTTTTAATTCATAAGAATTGAATAATTTTAAATTAATTATTCATTTCAAGATCTCGATGCTGAAAGGATAGGTTGAAAATATAAACGAATTTTGAATTTATGAATAATAACATAAGAGAGAAACTTGTTAATACTTTATCAAAACTTTTTCGATGTGGAATTGTTTAAATTTGAGATGATCTTAATTTTGAAAATTTCAATCATTTTGTCAAAAGATACAGTAAATTGTTGAAATTAAAAAGCACTAATCTAGTAAGTTGCTTCGGTAGCTGAAAGATGTTGTCAGTTTAACTAGCGAATCGAATCATTATCAAAAATTGCATTTCAATTATCAATTCTTGTAGAACTGGAAGCAACAATTAACAGGCCTCAATTTTTATCTTCAAATTTCGAAGTTTCTACCCTAGCTTCAACAGAGCAAAACTTTTCCGGAAGTGCACTCACAACCCAAGTACAGCAAAATATTACTGCTAGTGCTACTACTGATTACTCCACTGCTTCTACTATTCGTTCTCGGGATCAACCTCGGATCACTGGACCACCACTACGCAAGCCATATCTTCAAGCAAGTCCTAAAAAAAGCTATAAAACTCGACCTGGTGCCGGTATTTGTCCGGCGGGAAATACTATCGTTCGAGAACAAAATACCAACTACTTATTTGTCTGTGATGAGAAAAAGCCATTTTGTCCACCTCAATCGTACTGTTTTATAACTGCCCATGCTGATCAGGAATATAATTGCTGCAAAGCCTGAATATTTTATTTATTTATACTCTTACAGTACAAACAAGAACATGTTTTGTGCAACAAGATTTATCAGAAAGAACATGTTTTGTGCAACAAGATTTATCAGAAAGAACATGTTTTGTGCAACAAGATTTATCAGAAATTATAAGAATTTATAAAGTTTTGTATTTCTAAAATTTTGAACAAAATACAAAACACTTTCTTCTAGTAATATTGTTTAATTATGGAGAGATTTCCCTACTAACTTTATGCCTTATTGATATTTTTCAAAGTATAAAAGCTTTTTTTGTACAAATGTCTCGTTCTTGCAAGAATTCCAACTTCTATATAAGCTACTATGAAGTGCTTAAATGTTTTTGAAATAAATTGTATTATTTGATTTTTTCGCCAGTTTCTAAAGTAATTATTTATTTTTAAAGTATTTTAAAACTAATTTGTACTTCTATTTACTTTTTAAAACGATGCATTAATATCTGATAAACAAATATTTCCAACGTTTTTTGGTAAATAAAATCTGGACAAAAATAATCATTTGCACGCATTCCAGTACTTTTTAAATCTAAATTTGAAATTTTAAAATGTGTGCTTAATCAGTGAACAAGACGTAATTACCAATTCATTCAAATTTTCATCTCTATTAAGTACGTAGAGTTGACAATTATTTTATTATCTCAAAAATTACTTTAAAAGGAAGCACAAATAGTGAATAATTTATTTTCTGAGTTATAATTTGAAAAATTATTACTTCGAAAGTAGTACTATTAATTCTAACTTTTGTCCTCTGAAAGCAAATGTCATGCAGAAAAAAAAATGTTTTCACTTTCTCCAAAAATTTTTAAATTTATGGTATCCATAACGACCATAACTTATCCAATCTTTATAATTTATTACGAATAAAAATTACTATTTCCAGATGTTGCTGTTATGATACTTCCAACTTATGGAGAAAGTTGTGATAAGTCAACTTACAATACATGTACTCATAATTTAATGTGTGTCAATGGGATTTGTGCATGCTCTCAGGGTCAAAAATTGAATGCTTTTGGCTTCTGTAGTGCAGAATCTGAATCTACTAATCAATCAACTAATAACAGGGTTAATTTTAACCAACCAACTAGGGCTATAAATTTACTGATAAAGAGAGATATTTTAAGAATACTGCATATTACTGGTTAATTAATTCAGTTTTGGTCTTAGTTTTTGCCACACTTTCAATAACAACAAATTTAAAATAATTCCAACACATATTTCTCACATATTTATCTCCAAAATTTCAAGTTTTTTTTACCGAATACTTTAGAGTTTCAGAATCCTTTATTAAGTTCTACTTTGGATCATCAAAAATTGGCTTCCAAGCAAACGTCAACAACAATGCAACTATACTCACCTCCAGCTGGTAGTTGCGCAAACAAAGAGATTTGTTTAGGCGGATCAATTTGTGATCATGATCGGAAACAATGCATTTGTGGAGCTGATCATCAAATACACAATGCTACTTGCGTTCACAACGGTGCTTTTTTCTTCTTCGTCTATTAATTACTCAAAAATTGTACTTACAGTACATAGTATAAATTGTGATCAAAGCCTTTTCATTACGAACTATAGTTATAATTCACAACACATACTGTAATAGTACTTTGAAAATAAAAACGAATCCGCTGTAATTCTATTTAAAATGGAAAATTTTCTTTAGAGCTTCGTGCAATGATATTTATGTCTATTTTAAAGTAATATGCAAACAAGTCTTATACTTTTGGCTACAAACATTGATTGTATCCTAGATATTTCAAAAAAAAGTAATATTGGCAAGCAGTGTAATGATAATCGAGAATGTGGTTATGAAGCTCGTTGTAGACGTGGACAATGTGTGAGGAAACATTTCTACAGTGACACTTCACGTAAGTGTGTGCAGTATCTAAATATTATTATTAAATTTTGGTGTAAATTTGTCAAAATTTCATTTTGACATCACAGAGAATAAATCTTGAGAAATTAATATAAAATGAATATTAAAATTGTGAAATCTGCAAGTTAATTATAATTTTTTTCGAAAATAGCAACCGAGTAAACAAATTTTTGAAGAAATTATTAAAGTTTTTTTGTGTTTTTAAATTTGTGAGTATTGATAAAATATGATAAAATATGATGATTATAGCAAAATCGAGTGGACATAGTGACAAATTTGCATCATTTTCAAGTGAGGGACAACGTGGTACTGCAATGGAATGCCCACTACCAGAACATCCAGAACTTTGTCAACTCCCACACTGTTTCTGTTCTAAGGAAGGTTAGCATTATTATTTCTATGAAATCATCGTTATACTGTATTAAGACAAACATACGTTTAAATAAAATCCAAATAAATCTCGTTTCAAAATATTGAACAAATTAATTATTATGACATTGAAATTTTTAACGAAGTAGATAAACTAAGCGAAAAACTATGCGAAAGTGTCTTGAGCGAATGATAAATTTTGTGAGATATATAAAATGTAATACAAAAAACGCTCATGAACCAGAAAAGTTAGACAAAAAAATTAATAAATAAAACTAATATTTGCAAGTCTGAATCAATTTTAGTCAGAGGTTTTCAAATTTACACGAAACATTTTGAAGGTAACAAACCACCGGGAAATTTACCAGCACGAGACATCCCACAATTTGTCATATTAACATTTGATGATGCTATAAATGACATCACTCTTCGAGATTATCAGGAATTGTTCGGAAACAATAATTTTCATAATATGAATGGCTGTCCGATACAAGGGACTATATTTGTATCCCATGAATGGACAAATTATGATGCAGTAGAACGATTGCATCGACAAGGATTTGAAATTGCATCAAATTCCATCACGTATATTTGTTTAATTATAATTTCCAAAATATCTATGACTTAATTTCTTACTTTATTTGCTTATTTTATGAAATAAAGAAAATATTTTTCAAGTTTTCAGTGAAGTTTGGTTATAATTTTTCAATCACAAATAGGCATGATAGACTTACGGAAGAATCTACGCAGCGATGGCTACAAGAAATGGCAGGAGAACGAGAAATTCTTACGAGATTCGGGAACATACCAGAAGAAGATGTCCAGGGTATTCGCGCACCTCGATTAGCAGCTGGTGCTGATAAGCAATTTGAAGTGAGATAATTTCGAAAATAGTATTCAACAAAGACACAGTTAAAAAACCTAAAACTCATAGAGGATAAAATTGAGAACGTATATCGAGACAATGAAACAAATAGCATTAATGTTTGGCTGAATGAGCATCCATGAAGAGTATCCATAATTTTATATTGCAGATGATGGAAAGAGCTAATTTTCTGTATGATAATACACTGCTAGCAGATCCTGGAGAAAAGGGAGAACCTTACTGGCCACAAACCCTTAATTACCGTATTTCATGGCCATGCTCTGATGGATACTGTCCAAAAAGGTGAAATGTCGCATTTTAAAAGTTGCTTGAAGCAAGTACGACACTGCAATTATTGTGTCTATTGTAAAATTAATGCTTAACTTCTGAAATTGCTATTTTTTGATATTTACAGCACATGAATTTGCTTCAGTGAAACACTATACCAAAACTTTTGTAAACGTTCTATAAATATAAGAAAAAATATTTTTTACAAAAAATGAAACGAAACAAATAGCATTTAAGTGAAATTCACAAATAATATTAAATGTTCCTTTAGTTCATTTCCCGGTATTTGGGAAGTACCAATAAATGTATTTTATGGTTCCGAAGTAAATGAATCTACAAAACGTGCATCCATGCTTCGAAGCGTTGTCAATTTAAATTCAACATCTACATATATTGTATAGTTTTATTCAAGAATTTTATGATCCATTATTATATTCAATCATTAGCTGATTATAAATAATTATGTGCTATGATTACATTTTTACGACGATTATTCAAGGAAAAAATCTCTGAAATTCAAGGCGTTGTCACAACAAACTTAACTTATGCTAAAAGATTTTTTTTCATTCTTCAAATTTTAAAAAAATAATTTTAATTTCAGTACGATATGTTGATGGATAATTTTGAAAGAGCTTATTACACGAATCGAGCACCCTACCTATTAACTCTTAGTGCTGACTTTTTACAACTTAATGGGAGTAAAGAAGCAATAAATGCTATTGAAAGGTTGTGAACTAATCCTAATATTTTTGCAATGATCACTAATTACATTTTTCTATTACTGATCATATCAATCATTATATTTATGAAAATAGGCAATTTTTTCCTCGTACTTGGAGATCACTACATCTGCTAACAATTTAGTTTTCTGGGAACTGTGCTCAAAGAACGAGATGTTTACGTAGTATCCATTAGCCAACTTATAGAATGGATGCAAAATCCCAAAACATTATCAGAAATCTCGCAGGTTTGCATTTTTAAGTTAGTATTAATTAAAATCAAAAGCATAATTAAAAACTTATAGAATATCTCAATAAAAAGAGTTAAAAGTAAACATCAGAATCCTATTC
>UYYF01004936.1:6416-22856 GCA_900618365.1 Thelazia callipaeda
TGTGATTATTGTTTCTTGCACAAATTAGGTTTATTTCAAGTCTATCTTCACTTTCTCATTTTTATTTTTATTTTGTGCACAAAAGAAATTAGTTTTCAAGTACTAATCGTTTCAATAATGCTGGTAATATTTGTTAAGAATCAGAGTAAGTAATTACGAGCAGTAGCTGTATGTATATGTATGTATATGTGTATGTGTATGTGTATGTGTATGTATGTATATCAGTGAAGCTTACCTGTTTTGTCATTTTCTGTGCAAAAAATAATTAACAATTAAGAGTGGAAATGTTAGAAAGTATGTAAAAGTACGTTTGTTTACACCAAAATTTATGATTCAAGTTCGTCAATTATTTTTTGAATGTTTTTAGTAAGTAATGCTGGATGGAGTGGAGTAGATAGTTGGAGGGAGCAGAAAAGGCATCAGAAAGGGGAAAGAATAATTATGTTTCAGTACAGCACAAGTACTGAATCTTGCTTTAACAATTCAATTAAGCATACTTATTCATTTCGACCGAATAACAGTACTCACTCATTCGTTACTTTATGTAGAAAAAATTTGAATAAAATATCTTTTATTTGAAAGCTTTAATTTTTCAAAAATATCAATTATTTAATATTCATTTTAAGAACGAAATCAGAATATGCAATACTTTTGCTACGATTTTTTCCATATTTTAAGCGAGTCGTTGCTTCTCTGAGATTACATTTTAGCAAGCTTATTTACCTCTTTTACTAGCAGCGAATATTTTGCGATTTAAGAAATTTGAAATGCATTTGGAAATGGCACCACCTTTGTCTTCTTATGAAAATCACTTCAATTTGTTAATTTTCACGCTTTTTGAGATATAATCCACGTTTTAAAACATTTTAGGAACTAAACTGATGGAACTACTAGTTATATAATCATAATTTCCTGTTAACTTCTATTATTACATTTCTTTGTGCTGAATTTTGAAGTTAGAGGAACAATAAAGAAGGCTGAACACCAAGTTTAGCAGTTTTATTCAAAGATAGTCACTCTAAAATCAAGTGAATATTTGTCCGGAAGTTAACTTTATTAGCTTTGTAAATATTATGTATTTATAGAAGGATACTGTTCAAATTAATGACTGTACAAAAATTTTAATTCCTTTAAAGTTTCTAGTAATTTAATCCTTTTACCATAAGACTAAATTACTAGAAACTTTGTAGCAATTAAAATGCAAGCAATTGAATAGTGCGGAAAAAAATCGGCAAGTGGATGGGTTATTGAGTTGCTAAATATGAATCCTTGAACGCTAATTTTTCGATTCTGTTATACTTAATGGGTAGATACAACATTTTGCCAAGCGTATCATACCATCTTTTGCTGTTGCATTCTGTATTCCATAAACCATCAACCTATCCAATACCAATTTGCATGGTCATTCCAGTTATCCGAAATTGCTATATCATTAAAGTTGCAAATGATTTTTTCTAGATGATTTTCTTTCAAAAAAATAGTCTAAACATATATAATTTGGAATTCATCTATGCTTAATACAAAAATTGTTCATTAAATTTATGGGCACTCTCGATGATATTTTTGGAATAATTATTTCAACTGAATGCAATCATCATAAAATATCAAATGAATAGAAGTGATTTACTGACATTTTATTGCAAAAATATATGGGAAACAGTATTCAGCATTATTGCTTCATGATTTTTTGCATCAGAATCATTGCACTTCAATCATTTAATCATTTGAAATGCCTCGCATACCAACTCTTTTTCATTCGGAAAAAAGAGAGATTTGCTAAAAAATGCAAATACCACTCTTACATATTTTAAAATAGCAAAAAATAACGTCATATTATTATTTTTTAATTGCAGTAATAATTTTCAATAACTTAATATGCAAATGTCTTAACATATTTTTTAAAGTATAACTTTGCATTTGAAGAAAATTTAATTATTCTGCTCACTCAACGAACAGTGACAGCTTATCATAGAAGAAGAATGGCATTTATTAATGATCAGTAGATGTGAGTAAGGAATTTTTGTGTTGACCTTTGCATCATTTTCAAATAGCCGTTGAACTTTGCACTGGATCCCTTCAGTCTTTTTGCACATTTACATCATTTTTTTGCTCTATAATTTGCAGAACTCTATAGTACTCACTATAAAATAATGAATACTTTCTTATTTACTTTTAGTTTATTTGAAATTTGTTTGTTAATTGTAAAAAGATTTATGCTTAGGTCTACTCTTGAATTGCATAGGCAAAGTTATTTACTTTTTTGCAAGAGTTTTTTTAAAAGATTACTGCAATCTATGAGTAATCTGAAAGCTGAATCCTGAAAAAATCCCACTTATTATTTGTTAGTCATCCATGTTGAATGTTTTTTGCTGAACATTACGTGCTTTCACTGTTTCAAATGCTAGAGCTCAAGCATTACGATGAATCAAGCATGTAATGCCTGATAAAATATTATATCCCAACTTTGTAAAAAGAGATACTCAGTTAAGTATCTCACACATTGCTTCAGGAAGTAATTTTATCTGCTGTTGTGATTCTTTCATCAGGCCATTTATTTCTATGACTATGCGCGTTATTAGCACCATATCGTGAAGATATTTTTTTGAATAATTTTGCTATCGATATAAGTATATAATTATTGAGTATCTCGAAAATCACTGTTTTTTGATATTTGTTAATCTATAAGGATGTGAATTGTTATAATTCTTATTTTTAAAACGTTCTATGCAAAAATAAACACGGACTTTTTGTCTAGAAAGAATTCAAACATATTTATTAATATTGAAATCTTACTGAAAATATTTTATTAATAATGAAAATGATAGTGGAAAAGTATCATCATTGTTCTTTTACACATCTTTTTGTATAATACTCAGAAACATACAATTTAGATTGGTCCTGCTTTGGCCGAACGTAAACGTCACGTTGATCTCGGTAAGGATGGTTATATACAAATTCCAATACGTGTTGATGATGTGCAACGTTGGTGGAGTGGCAACGATTTTTTGGGGCTATACGTGGAAGCATTTTATAAGACTGAAAATTTAGCGCTTCATCCGCAGCATGATTCTAAACACGTTAGTATTTTAAAGCTTTTAATATGTCATAGTTTTAAATACATATTTATTTATTACCGAATCATATTTGCTATTTTAACTGAGAAAGCTTTGAAGAATAATGATTAAAATCACTACAATTTAAATAATTGTGTTGAGAGTTCTTTTTTTCAAGTGCACAAATTCGTTAGTTCTTGTATAAAAGAATCATAGTGCTATATGAGTAAGCATCTCGTTTACAGATGATGTATTTGGAATTAACAACTATAGAGGATTGGGGTCGACGTAAGCGTAGCTATCAAGAAGTTTGTACAAAAGAAATGAACGAGCCATCATGTTGCTTGTACAGTTTGGTGGTAGATTTCGAAGCTGCTGGTTGGGATTTTGTAATTGCTCCAAAACTCTACGATGCACACATGTGTAGTGGAGAATGTCGCCTTCATGTTAGTATACTTGTTGTATTCATGAGCAAATCTTTGAATAATATCTTGAGCACTGTTTGTTTAGAAACAAAAAATCAGTGACAAAAGTTTTAGCCTGGCCGTTCAGCTCATAGCAAGATCACTTCGTCGACAAAGAAGAATGCAATAAGCGGTTGTTGTCATCCAACAGAGTATGACCCGATAACACTGGTATATATGACCCAGGAAAAAGAGCTAAAGATTCGCGAAGTTCCTGGAATGATCGCTCGGCGTTGTGCCTGTGCTTGATATTATGCAATAATACGGTGCTGAGCGGGATATTCAGCGTGTTAGCAAGTTACCGAACACGCAGAGCAATCATGGATCTCATCACTTTACATGCTCAGTCAGTCTTTGGAGATCATCAACGCGTCGTGTAACAGTTAAGAAAATAGCTCAGCCGAAGGTTTCAGTGAGTCCTGGACCTGCTTACTATTGCTATTTCATACGAATATGAATTTTAGTACTAGTAGTAGGTATTTCTTATATTGATTGTAGTTGTAAAAACAAGGATAGTTGCCTCATATTACGTTAATACATCAGCAGTCAATGCTTTAGTAAAAAATCCCAAATTATCAGACAGATATTCAAATCAAGAGTGAAGCTATTCAAAAATTCAGTAACTCGATAAAATGAACGAACCCTTACTCAAGTAGTATATTATCAAAATTAAGCTCAAGAAGTAATAATCTTGCCTCACATTCCTAACGATCTGGTTATAGGGATGTTACTGTTGTGACGTAATTTGATTTCTCACCAACAAATTTATTCACGCTGCTCTTACAATAGCAACTATCAAACGTTACTACAAACATGCGGCTGGTTGTTTGATAAAAATGAATTCTATTAAAAAAGCCTTGTGATACACAATTATCAGTATATGAGCAAGCATATTTGCCTATACGTACTCTATGCCTATACATACTGCAGTTATAATCTGTGACTGGCGCAAGTGGCATTTTAGTACTCTAATAGTATGGAAAGAGCTACCAATAACTATCAAATAACATAAAGAAACGAGAACAAGTTGAAACAATTTAACATAGACATGCTGTGATTTGCTGCTAACTACTATTATAAAAATTCCGGTCGATCTTTGCAATTTGCAAAGATTATGACATATTAGTATTCATTACGTTTCACATTTTGTAGTATATATTTGGTGGGGTCTTTCAAGGACTCCACCAAAGATAAACTGCAAATATTTATTCCTTGACATGTTTTTGATAAAAATAACCAGTAATTCCACACTCATGTAGGATGTTAGGATAATTTTAGTATTCTAAGTAAAGTGAAATACACTGAAATCATCCGAAAATCACAAACATTAATGATTACGTAAGCAAAGGCGACTAACACGAAATATTTCTTTTCTTTGGATAACACGTCGAATGATCGATTCAACAATCCAATCTGCTTGCAGCACTTCAACTTCCAAATCTTCTTCATATCTGAAAAATGATAACTAAAAACAAATCGCTGCAAATGTCAATGATTATCTGCGCAAAACCGTGCTTAATTTACTCACAAATCTAAGTTTAATTAAAAACAAAACAGCCTTAAGGTTACAAAAGTGCTGAGAACCTTTGTAATATCAATATGCAGATGAAAATTGTAGGAATCACTAATAAATTTTTCCACTAATGAAACTACCTGCGAGCAGCATCCCGAGCATCACTCTTTGGGCCAAATATAATATAACGGCGATTACATGGCAACTGCCATGTATATAATACAATAGCACCACCAGTCATTTCAATGATTTCCAAGAAAGTTTCTAAAAAACTAGACATACAATATTTCCGCCAAAATACATAACGAGCTTCGTTCGCGAAAGAAAGCTTCAAAATGGTCATTCTACATTTTTATTGGGAATAACGTTTTCTCTCTGAACCTGTTAGAATTTAAAAAACTTCGAAGTTAAACAAAGCAATAAAAATCCAAGATCTTTATAATTTTATCTGCTCAACTTATGGTGCAATACTAGTCTGCTATCACGAGATAACTTGAGATTCAAGATGATTCTCAGTACAATAATTAGATTGCACACCTCTTTTCATTTGCTTCGAATTAAAAAAAGTGCTCGGCACATAAAATGTATATCCTATGAAGAGCTCCGCAGGATTACCAGAGAGAATTTCAGTGCCGACTTTTATTACAGTACCACTCATTTTCAATGTAACTTGATAATCACTCTGCAAACAGTATGTTGAAATTTATCTCGAAAGTGCTACAGCTGCTTTCTTTACAAATAAAAGGCTGACCGTAGAAGCGATGTCATTGTCCTCAATACATCGTTCCAACCAAATATGCGACACAAGCTGACAATTATTAGCCAAAGCGTAAATTACATTCACATCCAATTTTCGGGATTCATAAACTAATTGATCTGCAGGAATTACATTCTTTTCTATCTTTAGTTTAAAATAAATTTTAATAATTTTATGTCCTAATCTAAGACAAAACAAAAATTTACTATGCTTATTTTAGAGATTACGGTGCAAAAACAGTAAGAATGAAGATTCCTTAAAATTTTATCCTTCTATAATTATATTCGCATCAGTCTAACAAATGCAAACCTACTATCTGTAAAAACAATGAGATATTTCGATCTTCTATCCATTGCTCCGCAATATACGAATGATGTAAATTTATTTAAGAAATCACGCAACAAAATCTAGAAAAAAAAACATTTTAGAAATTATTGAAATTTAACATGAACAAATATTTTTCATGCTTCATTCCTTCATCTACTGCATGGATCCTTATCAGCTTGGATATAATGCCAATATGTAACAATGCAAGATAAAACAAAAATGAACTACTTTATATACGAAGCAATTTTTGTCAACGATCACCAACATAACCACTGGCATCAATTTAAAATTTAAGGTCCCTAACTGCTTTTTTTAAAATTCCTATGATGTAAAATAAGAAATTATGTTTTTCTAACACTACAGCAAGTGTATTTTATACTGGAAACCATTAATATATATTTTCTCACTCTGAATATAACTGTCGATCCAGATGCCGTCAAAAAATTAACTGCCTTTTCATTCTGAATACTTCGTCTTGTCTTCATTGGCGAAAAATTCGGTCCTCTTGAGCTCCAATCTTTTTGACTGTTTCCCTTCGAGTGCAACACATGATAAGAATCAGACGGAGGCCTTGTTCTGCTGTATCCATGACAAACTGTAACCATTTTAAGCTTTTCTCAGTCAGTCTGGTCATGGAATAAAAGATTACTTCTAAATATAATGATAAGGCAAAAATCATAAATGATTTACTTTTTCCATCATGACATTTCTCCCCTGTTTCATTAATTGCACTGACCAATTCTTCTGTTTCCTGTAACAACATTCAAGCAAATAAAACAGCATTAATGCAAACGAAAAAAAAACACACACACAAAGATATTCACCAGGTTCAGGAAGTTAGAAATCCATGGCATACATTTGAGAAGAATTTCGATTCTCGACTCTTGATTATCATTGTTTTCTAAAAAATTTCATATTTTTTGCTTAATATAAGAACTATGATCACTGACAAAGAATAGATAACTGAGAAAATAAAACATGTGTACAGTATGTATTTCTTCTCCCTCACTGATCCATTAATTTTATCTATGAATTCAATACTAATTGTAGACAATATTGCCTCATGACTTGAGAAATATGCAGACAATAAATATATGAAATAATTTACCGAGCATACAATTCACATATGAATGCAGCTCAGCAGAAGCACTCATTGTGCAGGAACGATTATCATTATTTCTTGTTAAAATGGCATCAGTATTCACTCGTTTACTTCGAAGCCGCGGTTTAATCTTAACTGTTTGATTTTTAGCATGTTTAACTTCCTTCTGATCCTCGTTCGATGCTTTTACATTGGTTTCATTCTCTTCCAACAAATTAATATTAACATTTGAAGCATCACACTCAAGACCAGAGTAACTTTTTTTCTGCGATACTTTGGAACGGCTTTCTACACTTGTTCTTTTCAACGAATTAGAATTTTCTTCACTGATGCGTTGCTTTTTCTCCACAGGCGAAAGAGAAGGTTTCAGATGTCGTTTTGTACTCTTTGTTTTTTTCTTGCTTATCTGGGAAATGAAAGATACTTGAAACCAATGATCTGGTCAAAATTAGCACACAAAATGCCGAATATGATTGCTTATTGTCGACAAACAGTTAAAAATCCAAAATTTTTCAAGGCTGGGAAATTAATAATTTTCGAATGAAACCTGTTCACGTTTACTGCAAGGCTGTTGTCGTGATGTCGACGCCTGCATTGGTGGAACAAATGTGGGTACCTGCGTCAGTGGAACCTACAAATTTAGTAGTTTATGGAGTTAATGCTGAACATCGCTAGATTCACATTAAAATCATACAATTTTTACTATTGTCTAGCAATCTTTATTTGTCGCTTCAAACAAGATATGGATAACAAACCTAAAACAAGCAAATGATTACTTGAAAATAAAATATAATTCAAAAGATTTATTGCATTACAGGCATTTACCTGACTTTCAATAAAGCTATTTTCTTTTGCAAAATCAGTGTTTTCAATATCCTTTCTAAATGCTTTCACTAACAGCAAATAATTAGCAACTGAAGCTGACAGTGTAGGGCTGGCTGCACAACTTCTAAAATTAAAATCTTCAGTATCAAAATTGAAATTTCGAACACCTATTTTCTGCAAATAAATGTAAAATGTCCTAGCATGTAATTCTACATAACTTAAGAACAAATAAAAAAATAACTCAAAAGATAATCAGCACCTTCTGTTAAGCGCTGCCTTACAAACAGGACATTTAAGCGCCGGAATTTTCTCAAAACATTTCATCAAACAACTTCTGTAAATAAAATAAACTCATCTCAAAGAATATCAAGTTAAAATATAAAGATGAAACTAATTGAAATATAACTGAAAACTTTCATGTATAATTTGCGAAATTATAAGAGGAAAGTATCACAGTTCCACTTTAAAAATCTGAAGTGATCTGCAATCAAACGACGAGACAATGAATTCACTGTTTTAAGAAATGAAAAAAGAACAATTCACCTGCAAAAGGGATGATTACAAGTTGACATAATTGGATCTCGTAAAGTTGAAAGGCTAAAGTATTGGTATTAATTAAAGGACATTACCCAAAAAAAATAAAAAATACGGTATATTAACCAACCATCCATGAAAATTAATATGATAATTCGAACAAGGAGAGAAAAATCGTCAATATTAATTTTTTTAAAATATCTTCCCAACTGAACTTATGCATTCACCATCAGATTTTCATTGCATGATAAGAAAATGTGCTGTGGTTTACATCAACTAAATAGAATAAATCATGACTTTATATTATGAGCTTCAAATATGAGTAAAAAATCCGAATTTAAATCAACCAATAATTTCGAACTTTGATAACCAATTAGTATGGTCAAATTGGAGGATAAAATGTAGACAAAAATAACCATATGCTACATCGCAAAAGTATTTGAATGCTTTCAAATTGACGTTGGATTGATCCAAACAATTCTCTCATACGAGTTTTGGCTTCTGGTACCACTGACATTGTAAGCTGAAATAAAATTTTGCGTTGAAGGAAATCTTTCTTAACGTTTGATAAAATTCACACTTATAACATAAAGTTTACAGTGTAAATCAAAAACTTTAATGTGGTTGGCACGTCAACTGCTAGTATGAAAAATATCTCAAGCAAGCTTTAATTCAAATGTTTTATTCGATTGAACAATCAATCAATTAAAACATTTGAATTAAAGCTTGCTTGAAATAAATGATTGGTAAAGTAGTACTTCACGTACAACGTGAAATTTCCCACTACTTCCCACTAACACGACCAATAATTGAATTATTCACCAGCTAATATAGTAAAATAGCTGTGAAAAATAACACTGAGCAATCACAAACTAATGATTGCAGTCATTTCTACTAAATGCACAAAAAATATAAACAGTATTGCAATGCGTCATGCCGCGTTTTACCACTTTCAAAATTGAAATTCCGCCTAAATTTATGTAAAATGGCTATAGTGCTACTATACTACACATATCTAATGGAAGGGAGTACGTATCTATTCATTTAAATGTTGCCGCCTGCCACGATAAGAATTGATGTTAATGGCTTGGTTTTTTCGTCACTGAAAAAGCACAAATTCATAACTCGTGGAAGTACGAGATTGGCGCGATATATTGGTGAAGTGGATTTTAAATAAAGACAAAATGTAAAGTTTGATCATAAGTAATAATAAGTCAGACAGAGTATTTGACATCAGTAATCTGCAAAGATTACGCAAAAAATTTTGGTGAATTGCAAAAAGTGATCTAAAAAATATACACAAATGATTATGAAAATATTTGTGCATTTCTCTGCAGGGACTGTTTCCTTTAATGCATGTGCATATCAACCTCGCCATTTTTTTGCTGGCATCGATCTTTATCTGACCTTTAATTCTTTGGGGGATAGGATAGGTCACCATATATTTTATATTTCAGTGCTGATTGGCTGCAGAATGATCGATCGGTTTAATCTACTAATTGATAATGAGTAAAAATCTCTGAAGATCGCTCAGTCCTTCATTTGATTGATCCAAAGTGTAGCATGAATTAAGATTGCATTGCGAGACGTATGAATGCTTATTGTAGTCAGTACAGCAATTTGTGACTAAATAGGAAATGATTAATGCTTTGAATGCATTTGAAAAAATATTCTGAATTAATGTGAATTTTTTAATGTCGTTTATCACTTCTGATAATGACAGATTTGGGGGATTGATATTACTGATAGTCAATTAATTGTAAATATAATCTCTCATACAGTACATTGGAGACATTTAGTACGATGAAGTAAGTGTACAGTGTAACTGAGCGGTATGTGATGAGAATAGACAGTTCTTAAATACTGTGCTGAAAATTAAGATATGAAATTTTGAGGTAGAAAATAAATTAAGTTCCAAAAATAGTAATTAAATTAGTGAATGGATCAGAAGATCAATCAATTAGGCTTGTTGGCGTTAAGTGGGCGATTTTTTTTAATCGAAAATTACAATAAAGCTTAAAAGTGAGTAAAAATTAGGCCATCTGCTTTGTCATTTTTATTATTGTCAACGAAGTTTTCTCGCTAGCTGCAGGCAGCTGTGGAAATAAGTGTATATACAACGTATGCATAAGGAAGGGCATGTGCTCGCTTAAAATCAGTACTTAAGAGGGATGCATTCAAGAAACTTATCATTCTGCGTTTCACGAAATCAGCAAAATCTCGGTAATTTTCAGTAAAATATGTAATAATGTTGCATGTTATGGAGAGAGTTAGGATTCGAATAGTGTTGTACGTACGTGTAATGTCTTTCTATTTTTGATTTTGAATATAAGAAATGAAATAAGTTACTTACGTCATTTGCATCTAGCAAACAAAGAAAGAGCACACTGCGCATACCGAGTCTTCTAGACTCAAAATTCAATTTGCATGATTTAAGATAAGTTAAAAAAGCATTACTTCGTTTCGTGCTTTCAATCAATAACCTTAAAAATGTTAACATTTGATTGCATACTTGCATACACAGTGTGCTTTCCTTATTTCTCTTCTTGCAGCTTTCTTGTTTACTTTTACTTTCCTCTCTATCTCTGCTCCCTCTAACTTTTTTTCAGGCAATAAATATTTCTACTTTTTTTTAATTTTATCACTCTTTTAATTCATTTTTTGAGCAAAGATTTTTCTTCTTAACTTAGTAATAACAGTACTTTTTATTCATTGAATATTCTTGTAACTTTCAGCTTGCGAAAAAGACTCGTTTTGCAGTACTTTTTATGCACAATAAATGCAACTTTGATAGTTTTCAGGAGAAAAATGCATTAAAAAAGATTTATATATATCTATATATATTTTATTACTTCAAAAATCGATCTTTAAAAAGTTTTTTCTGAATCCAAAGCGTGATATCCATCTGAAAACTGCAATTCACACGTAAAATTGCTGTGCTTTCAGGTGTAATCCCTCATGTCAATCTGAATCCGATGCAATTTCAGTAAGTGTTTGTGGGATGAATCGAAGCTTTTGCAATCCTTTTCAGCTACATTCATTTGCATGCTATAAACATGCAGTTTTGTTTATATTCAAGCACTATTTTTATACTTGCATTGCTTCACTCTAATATTCAACTTTAGCACAGTGTGTATAAAGTGGACTGACGTGTAGCTAAGCGAGTAGACTGAAGCAAAGGCATTGTCGCTATTATTGATAGCAATCCAGTAATGCCCAGTGAAGGAAGAACTTATTGTGTTGTGTGTTTTTGTTGAGTCGAAGAAAGTTGTTTAAAATATTTTGTAACTTTCAAAAAGTTTTTTCATATAAAAAGTAAAAAGTATAAGTGATGGTACTTTCTGGCATGGCAAGAAGTAACCTTTAAATGCTAAGGTCGGTTTTTATTTTTCGCAGTTCAATCAAGTACTTACTTGCTGGTTTCATTTCTTTGATTGATGTTTAGTCAAATTAAATTTGTTAATTAGTGTTTAGATTACATAATGACGTTAATAGGAACTGATATTAAACTGCCAACTAATTATGTCTTTTATTTCTACAAGAATGAAAGAAAACCTGTTCTTCCACTTCTGTGCTGCCAAATTCACTTCTTGAATCGTTAAAAAGTCAAGAATAAAAAAGTTAATGCTTATAATGGATTTGTTTATATTTTAATTTTTCCATTTTAGGCAGAAAGATTACCAAGTTATTGCTGATTTAATCGTATTTCTGTAATCACATCAATATAAATTGGCTGAACTAAATCCAGACTCTCTTTTGTACTTTGAACTTACTATAAATGAATCACATTCACTTACAGATTTAATATAGATAACACTATCAATTCTAATAGTCTCTAGTATGCTATTATAATTTAATCTGACTCAGTTGTGTTATTAAAGTGTGTAAGCATATTAAAACTAAGTATTAACGATTTGTTATGCTACTCTAGCGGTTGGTTACTTCGTTGAAATTTAGCAGGACAGGGCACATAAAATATACATAAACTGCAATGTTCCGCAAAAAATGCCTTATCCAATCGATTGCTAATTTTTTTCTTTTTTTTGCATGTTTTTCATTTATTGTTTATTGTCTATTTTTGACATAGCGAATGATAGTGACTGAGCAGATTTACAATACTGCTAATAGATTTTAATATCACGAAAACGGAACTTATGATAACGATACTAAAGTATTAAACTGCTTGCTTGTTATCTTTTTTATTTTTATTATCGATAATAAATGAAACTAAAATTATTAGTCACTAAACTTTAATAAGATATTTCTAAGTCTAACTTTTTGCTTTCATGCCAAAACTTTAAAAGTTTTAAATGCTATCGTAACACTTAGTCTAAATTCATTACACATTGAATTTGATAACTTTCTTAATATTCTAATTCTATTTTATACTTAAAAAGTATAACAAAAGAAGTCAGTACTAAATGCTAAGTTTGAAAGGGTTTTTAAATCATAACACACTGTCATTATAGTGGTAAATGAGACTAAAATCGGAGTGGTACTGTCATTGGCAGTTGTTTGAGTGAAAAGTTGTGCGTTTTTTTCTTCTATGAGCACTGGAATATTTGCAAAAAATATAAGAAGCGTTTGAATTTTTAGATAAAAGTTGGAGAATTAAACCAGTCAGGCAGTGATAAAGGTGGGAAGTGTTGAAAGTGATAATGCATTATCGGAAGAAAAATGATAAACAAGAAAAAGCATAGATGTGTTTGAGTGAATCCAACTGTTTGCTTACAAAAGTATCAGCGATGAAAGGCTAAAAATGCCAATGCGCTGAGTGCTTCATAGAACGTGTCATAATTAGTAGTGCCGGCCGCGTTAATAATGTCATTGCTCTTTCAACTTAATCATTGGGCTTGGCAGTTGGCAAGTGGTAAGTGAAGAGATGAATGTATGTTTATCATTGATAAAAGGCTTCATTTTCTTCTTATCAACGACCAAAGGTCATATCGCTCACCTTTTGCAACTATATATACTAATGACTATCTACTAGACACTACCCATTACCTAGTACTTGCATTTTACTCATTCATTACTACGGTGGTTTATGACAAGAAAGCAAATTTTTCACGTTATATTTTTTCTTGTTTAATGTTCCTTTATTGACAGCCAGCAGCCAGCAGCCAGTTGATAGAATGAATACTTCACATTTGCATATCAATTCAAATTAATTTGCATATGTTAAAGATTTTTGGTGCAGTCATTTATTAGAAATGATGCAAAATTTTGCGCTGAAATGGTTAAAAGTGTAAAGTTTGTGATATAATATTTGATTGTTATACAAATGAAATGAAATACGTGAACTTGCATTTTGATTAATCGGAAAGTCAATTATTATTCTTGAAATTTACATAAGAATATGAATTTATTTGCATATGTGCTCAATTAACGTACTGGTTTTATGAATTAGGACAAAAACAAGTGCTAAGTGCATGTTGGATTAAATTGAAGTTGAAATAACTTGACATGACTTTGCTCTAATTTCATGTGCATAAATCAAAAAAAAGAGTTTCCAAATGTTAATTAATTATCTATCAAATGAATAATTAATTAACGCTTGAAAACATTTGATACCACACTCTGAATTGAAAATCAAACCTCATATTAGCTCTGCTAATTTCTTTTGAGAGTAACTTCAAAATATGAATATTGTAGTTAGACAGAGGTAATTTAGTGTGCATAAATTTCAAAATACTTCCAAATGTTAATTAATCATTTGTCATACAAATAATTGATTAACAGGTGTCTTTTTTTGAATTGCGGTGAGCAATGCATACTTTTGCGTAAAACATACATATGCGTAAGCAGATAAACAAGTGCAGATATCTTGTTCCGAGTAATTCGCCTTCATTAGTCATCAATAATAATGTTATCTCTTCAATAAGCATAAACTTATAACACTGCATTTCAAATATTTCTTAAAAATAATAATACCTTTATGGTATATTTTTCTAAGAGTATGGCCTCAGTAAAATATTTTTTTTAATTTTCTAGGTCTTATTGTAATAACTTAATGAGTAATTACTGTGGCATCTATGACTCGTTTCTTTAGGTCATATTTTGCAAGCAAATAAATTTTTTGTATTCTTTTGATGAGAAGATCTTGATTAACATATGCATGAAAAGCACAGTAGTTCACGAATTAAACAATATTACTGATAGAAGAGATATGCAAGAATATTGGTTAAGCAACAGCTAAGCCAGTCAGACAAGTCTTTCCTTCTAAACATTTACATGCAAAATTTGCACAACAAACGTGATTACAAATTTGACAGTTTTGCTTACAAATAAGTAAGCAGTAAAAAAAGGTAGAAGTAAAGCAGTTCAACATTCATGTTTCCATTAGACTTGCATTCTCGTCATTTCCTCCAGAATACATGACAAGGATCCAAGTAGTACTGTATTGAAACAACTTTGCACGTACAACAAAGTATATTTCTCTATGCTGACATATACCAAAGCCAGTTTGTACAGCATTTAGGTAGATGGTCTTTTAAATTGACTGCAATCTGATGGTTAAGAAATTTATCATAGTAACTCCGTATTAAGTTTGTATCGTAACTTTTCTGAAGTATCTTTTATGACGTCTTATGCATACATTATTTGAAGTACAAGACGAAGAATATTTGTTGCGTAAACTTCACGAATATCTTAAAATTATTATATTATGTTGTGGAATGTTAGAGTCTTAGCAGTTGTTATTTATTAAGAACGCAAGTGAAATCAGGCGAAAATAACAGCTTTTTCCTATTAATTATTTATAAATTTTTGAATAAAATGTTATAGATCAGAAATTAAAATAATCAACACAAATTGATTATAACTGAAGGCAAACTTTGACATTTTACAATGTACCAAATATTGAAAATTTGGTACTTTTCTAGATGACAGGTTTCTGATTCTGATTTTTCGTGCTTAAGTCTTAACATATTTAATTTGTTTACTTTTCCAGAATACATAACATATAACATAATTATATATTGCGGAGAATCAATTAAGGATGTCTGATGCACGGATGAAGTTTACCATTGATCAACACGATGACATAAACGATGATGAAGAATGGTTTGTTCCCCCAGCACCTATCCTCGCTGGTATGCTTTATTCTACAACAACTCTTAATTGTACAGTTCTCTTGATACTCTTAATGGTACAGTTCGGCATGATCAAATTGTTTGTTGTACACTTTTTATCTTCTTTATATGTATTATTAGCATTTCTTAAATTCGTAAAAAATTTTTCTTATTTTAAGTAGTTTTGTTCTAAAATGATAAGTACTCGCATATAATGCTTCACTTAATTATCATTCAGTTGCTAATTACTGAATAACAGTAAAAGCTGAAATATATTAAAGTTATGAAGTAGCAAATCCGTTCTTTTTTTAAATACCACTTATCAAGTATAAAATACTGAAATATCATTCACTGTTTGATATTATAAATATATTATTTGAGACTAATTTTCTTTATGTTTGTTGAGTTATTACAACTATGTGATGCAGTGCTATTTCGCTTTTCGTAATATTAATTATGAGAATCTCTTCATTCTGTGCAAGTAGTCCCAAAAATTGAACAGATGTAATCAAATTCTTACAAAGGTTATTGAAAAAATTCATTAATATTCTGCTGGTTTCTTCCATTCTGAATCCAGAGTGTTAAGAAAGATCTTATGATTATTATATTAATTATAAAACAAAAAGTTTATGCAATTAAACCTCGAAAGTTTTTTGCATAGTTTGTGAAATTGAATTTTTTTTCTTGTCTCAACAGTAACAAATCTCTGTCTTAACAGTAATCTGTGAAAGAATTTTGTATGATATAAATACTTTTTTTAGCGAAGAAAAATTTTTTTCTTCGGCATTTTATCTA
>UYYF01004937.1:11773-22846 GCA_900618365.1 Thelazia callipaeda
CGTAAATTTCTAGAATCTCTGAAAATAACTGACGAAGACTTTTTTTTGAATTATTTTTTGAAATAAAACTGAAAAAGTTTGCGATTCAGATTTGGTAAACGCACTTTTTACATCATAATATACAATTCATTAGTTATATAATTTTACATTTGTTGACAAAAATTCGATTCATAAGTACAAATTTAGAAGGAGCTATTCGAAGATACGAATAATAAAATATTACCTAAACGGCATGGTGCTGTATTAGCTTTATCTGCAGTGATTCGAGCTCATCCTTTTACAATTCCACCAATAGTTTTTAATATGATACCAAGGTACTGTCAGCTTGGTACCAGAGCTGATTCGCTAACTCGAGTGAGTATTGCATTTATATAAATTTACATCATTTATCATGAAAAAAGATAGTTATCATAGAAAAAGATAGTTGTAATAATTCCAACGCTTAAGTCTCAAAACCATCTCTATGTAGAATAAATAATACTTGTGATAAATGATTTTTCCCTTACAAATCTATTAAATGAAATGTGACAATTAAAGTGCTGATTAGAATTGAAACAAATGAGCAAAACTCCATAGCTAAACGATGTAATGAGTGAATCTTGTTGCAGTAATAGTCAGTGAATGCAAAATGAAATATTTACAGATGACAGTAACAGAAACATTACGATCATTTTTGCGCACACACCACGATGAAATGGTAGAAAGTGGTGAAAAGTATGTAATTGAAAAACTACTCCTTCCCATACAGAATTTTATCTCACCAAATTACTATGTATAATTTACAAAATCTTCACTATTTATCAGGAAAAATAATCGCATAATGTGGCACCTTATGTCCAAAGCAAACTTTTTCCCTTCCAAACATGTATCGAAATGCTTATTGTGGCTGATAATTTTTGTAAAATAGAAATCAACAAAAGGCAGTGCAAAAGTGAAATCTTTATCTCGATCATTTGACAAGAAATCACATATTTATACTATTTTTGATAGTTAACTTCCTAAAAGTATTGCGTTTTTTGAAGTATTGTTGGTGCGGTGTTGAAACAAAACTGAAGTAATAATACATAATCTATTACATAGATCACTCATTTACTTAATATTAAGTCGCAGTGAGCTTCACAGTTCGTAAATGTATTCAAAAAAGATATAAATTGTCATTCAAAGACAGCACTCTGTTTAGCTAAATCACAAAATACAAAAGAGAGATGTGAAATACACAATTTGAAACAGAAAGAATATTCAAAATGAGTCTAGAAATGAATTAAAATATAATATATATGATATTGTGAAGTGCCAAAAGGGAAAACAATTAGAAGGAATATTTCAAAAAATAATGTATTTACAGCGTGATAACTTCCATCATTTACTCTCAGTGAAAAATCATGCTCATGAAAAGTATTACACCTTGGATGACGTATCATCAAATATCATATAACTTCCCTTTCAAGAGAGTAAAGTTAATTAGTTATGTAGTCAATTAGTCAGGATTAGAGTTCACGTAAGTGTTAATTAAAGTTGGTTCGTTGACCGTCACTTCATTGCTATACATAAATAGACCTGAATGTAGCCTGTTGTATTTATTGCTGCTTGGATTGGAACTTTCTTTCATTATTTTAGAACTATTTGCAAGACTTATTCGAAATATTCTTTCCATACAGCAATTCCTTACCTAACGTCAAACATGTGATTTATCGTTCTGTACCTGTATGTTCCTATATTTCCAAGTAAGCATGTGAGCAAGCTAACTCAAACATCCCAATTCGATGTCAATTCAGCTGCCCTTTCACCATGTTTTTTTCCTTTTCATCATACTTTCACTAAATAAGCGATGTATACTGTTCAAAAATGACCTTCTGTAGTGTCACGCAAGTAAATTGTCTGTTATAGTAATGCAGTTGTTACTAGTTTTTATTTTGTTACTAGTTTTTATTTCCTGCTAACTTTAAGTATTCACAATGATAAATGCATACAAATCAAACAATTAACAGGGAGATTTGACTTTTTATTTACAATATTTTTTTGTTTAATTTTTTGTTTTTTCCTTATTAAACCATCAAGCTTAATTTCGACTTCTGACAGATGCGATTTGCCTCGTTCAACAATTTATCAATCGGCTTTAACATGTCTGCTTTGGTTTTGCTGAGAATGATGCAACACGTAAGTGCATCATTGTATAAGAAACACGGATGCAATAGCTTGTAATGATAGATTTGACAGAGAGTCAAGAGATCTGAAATTTTCAGTTTACTTTGACAACTAATTACTCATTTAACTTGTTAAGCAATAAATACAAAGTTTGTTTTTCTAAAACAACGAACACGTACTAGTTAGTTTAGCTTTGATTATTTATGCTACACTGTGAAAATATTTGTACAAAAATACCTGGGTCACTCACATCAAAACATTTTCCCAATTGAATAGTATCTGAAAATGTGCAAAAAATTAACAAAATATTCTCGCCTTTTCAAGGAAAGGAATTTAGAGATTACAATGCGTTGAAGCAAAAGAAAATTTGTTAGAATAGCAAAAATTTTCGTACAATTTTATAGCATAGGAATAAAAATGCACAAAAGCATTCATATTCACACAAATTGCTGAAAAAAAAAAAAACTTATTATTATATATAAATATGTTTCAATAAAGTACTCTATTTCCTTTCAATGCATTGAATAGTTGAACAATCGAGAAAGTCAAAGCTAACCAGAACAATTTATAGTAAGAGCGCAATGACACGATGGTCGATTACATCTTTGACGGAATTCGCTGGCGTACTAAAATGATTAGCATAAGTTAATTACAAAAAGTTTTAGCGTTTGCTCTTTGAAAGTAATATTCACCAAAATTGAATACTAAACTATTAATAGACAAAAATGAAGTTGTCATACTTGCCAAAGCCAACTTTTTACAAAATTTATTACTGAAAAAGAGAAAGAAAATCGCAATATTTTGAATAATATTTTGAGAATTTTTCACCGTCATCAAATCATCGTCATGATCACTATATTTCTCATGTTGTTTGCCTTCAAAACCCATCTTTTGCTTTCGGAAATATGATTCCACAGTCATACTTAATGCATCATTTAAAATATTCACGACTTCCTCGAAGTCATTGCATGCTATTTTGCGAGGACGATGAAATAGTAAATAATTTTGATAATTATTGAAGAATGAAAGCCGACAGAAGCAAATGACTGAGTCCAAAACCATTGTGTTGTTGGGGTCACTTTGCAACACACAACGAGATCTTGGGCTGTTTGTTCTAAAAAAAAGTAGAAAAATGACGAGGAAAATTTTATTTTAAATTTTACAAGAAAGTGTTAACTCACCAAAATTGTCGTAGGCTTTAACTTTATGCAAAATAACTAGTTTTTACCAAACATTTTCTCATTAAGCATACTTTTCATTTATAATTTAATTGTGCAAAGCTGTTCATTTCAAGAATAAAGCAAGTCTGCAATTAATCTTTTTTACGTCTAACTTACAATGAGCGCATGTTAAAAGCGTATGCATCTCCCATGAAATCACTACTTTCTAATAAGGAATTATACGCTGGTCCACCCGTGATTGTAATCACTTAAAAGGAAAAAGAATGAAATGGAGAATATGTCTTTCAAATAGATTAATTATTTTAATCGAAACTGTATTTTCTTGCTTTCTTTTCGACAGTTGAACAACCTCTTACATTCTAATTGAATAAATAATGATTGTTTATACACAATTTTTTTCACTGTAACATCAAGTTTTGTAAAAATTAAGAAATAAGTACCGTCTCCTATATTGGTTTCATTCCATTTTAAAGTAGAAATTTGTTGACGGGTCAGAGAAATTTCCACTTTTGTATAGCAAACAAATGTATAACCATAGTTAGGTTTAATGGTTGCTATAGTGGGTATTGAGTTGTACTGAACCTTAAAAGTGAAGCAAGAGGGCCAGTAAAATTCATCCGTATTCTACAAGAAATTTTGCTATTAATATTTACAATCTCGTCGCACATTATTTACCATTTAATTACCATAATTAATGAGGTGAACTAATATTTACAGATAAAAGTATTGATTAACAATTTGATTAAACATCTATTTTCAACGAAAAACGTCGCATTACTTTTCCAATTTTCTACAATTTTTTTTTCAAACATTTACATTTTCTGTTCCATTTTGAACAAATATTATTTTTATTAATTTTTCAGACCATACAAATACCTAAAATAAATCATATAAATAAGCTTACATTAGGGAGTGGAAAATTAAAGTATTTATCTTCTGGACAAAAATAATAATCACATTTACAAACGTAAAAAACCATAGGAAGATATGAGTTGAATTTAGATGCCTTCACTGTATTTGGAAAAAGCTGAAGCATTTATCACTATGTTAGTTACAGAGCATTAAATGTTTGCAGACAAAATAAAATGTGAAAGTATTAGACTTTCTATCAGGAAGCAGTACTCAAAACAATCAGTCAGTCTATTTACTAGTGTTGTACTGCTTTCTTTAACACTTTTAATTGCGATTGCTATTTTTTTTCCGATCATAAAAAAGTAATAATGCAGACCAAAAATTTGCTTTCAATAAAAATTTCATTTCAAATTAGAGCAATTTTCATTTAAAAAAAATTATACAAAATAAACAAACAAGTGCTTCCACGTATCGGCATGGTTTTTCGAATAACCGGGGACGATTATAATAGTTTAAAACTATTGCATTTACTCCTGCAATGTTTCAGAGATTAATAATCAAGCATGATCAAGTTTTGCCGAAATATGCTATTTTAAAGTGAACATTTCTAACATTAATGATACAGTGTGCGAAATCGGTTACATCATGCATTAACATATTTTTAGGTGTACATTTTAGTCTTATTTTATTTTTTGACAGACTATGAACGCTTACGAGGTATAATTCGAACAAAAATTTTCCATTCGGTACTAAACACCTTCACAAAAATTTCTGGTGCACTTCTAAAAAATCCACGAATTGTAAAGTTCGAATCACATTGAATTGAAGTTTTATATTCCATATCCATAATAGTTAAACTATTCGCCGTTTTGTTGAAAATTACATCAATTACATTCTGAAAAACAAAACATATAAAATCTTAAAAAAATATAGAAAGTTTTACGAAATTATATATTGAGAAGTTACCTAGTATTAAACACAGTATCGTAAAAAGCTGGGATTTTATATTTCAGTAATATTATGCATAAGTTCAAGAAAACGGGATTTGTAAGCTTTCTAATCACATCATTAGAATACCGCATTGAACAATGATAAAAGAATACCGCAATTTGACAAAAATTATTTTTACATATACTCGTAACTTTGATATCTTTGCAGTTCAGTGAACTGTCATGTGGCTCGACAATTTTCCCGCCTGAATATGAAAAAAAATGACGAACTTAGAATATGTGAAAAAATATATGTCATAAGTTTCATGATATTGCAGATATTTTAACAAACATTTTAGAATTGTCTTAACTATTATTAGTTTATTTGAAAACGAAAAACATTTCCATTCCCAAATTTGTTTGAAAATCAAACACTTGAATGATTACATTTGCTATACTGGTACTCATAATTACTTTATAAGTTAAATAATAACTGCTTTAACTGAAATAATTTTAGAGTTTTTAGTAGAGTTCACAATATTCTTCTTCCAGCTTTTATTAGCTTCTTCCAATCATTATGGAAAAGATAAGTAAATCACGGAAGAAACTTAAGTTTGATCAAATACTTTGATTAAGAAATTATCGTAATTACCAAATTTTGCAAAGAAATAAGTTTCATTAATGATCTCCAGTACTTTCAAAAAGAAATATTCATCTTTGCTTAAATTTATTTTCATTTTGGCCAAAGATGCATAAGCGCCCAAATATATTGTATGTGTAACTTCATCGTTTTCATTATTTGCAGCTTTCAACAATATTTCCGTGGAACAAAACTACAAGTAAACACAAATTCATTTCTTTTTTCAATGCCTATTATTAAGAATAAGAATGAAAAAGATAATATTTATAAAAAGACTCACTCGTCCATATCTTCTAAATGACTGCGTATTACTTGAAATTGCAATATATTTGTTACTCCCGTAATTGTCAGACTCACCATGAGCACAATGAACTTCATATTTTCTCTTGTAAGAAATAAGCACATCTGCAAAATGTTAATAAGCATATCTGCAAAATGTTCTCTAAAATACTGAACAGAATATGAAGCAATGCCAACAAGTACATGTACTGTTGATAAACAATAACTTTAATTAAAAATTGAGTTAATTCATTTGGATCGTATAGTATGATGACAGAACGAATAACTTCTGCTTTTAGAGTAGTTGCAATTGTGGATCATTGTTAGATTTTGAAAATATAACGAGATTCAGTGCAATAGTAATAATAAAAGTAATGAAAACATCGCTAGTGCATAAAATTATAATACCTTGACAATGTTTATATGAGTGGAGGTAAAAACAAAAAGATCGGTATATTGCGAAGGAATCGACTGGATACAAGTTGACACAAAAACAGTGCTCTTTTCCAACATTATTATAAACGATATCAACAGTCTACAAGCAAAAGATTTAACGAAAAATTGATGACATTCAGTGACAATGCTTTACTTCCACTTAATGCCTTTCTTAAAAAATTATTTAATTCTTTTTAAAAGTAAAGAATAACTTTAATTAAAAATTAAAGTTATTCTTTACTTTTAAAAAGATAAAAAAAATAATAATAAATAAAATTTGCATACTTTATCCACAAGGTGTTTATCGTGCGGAAACATAATCCGTAAACTCTAAATAAACAAATCATTTCAAAAAAAAGTGAAAGTACTGCTGAAACAGTTGTCTTCAATTATCCATATGCTAAAAAATCAACACTAATGTTTACTACACTTTTTCGTAATAATTTAGCTTATTTTTGCATCAATGAGCAATACTGTCTGTACTGTTTATGAAATTACTTTCGCATACTTCAAGGTAACATATTAATTAACTCAATGTATTGAGATTGATTATTGGGAATTCATACGGATTTTTTTAAACACTTGCAAACAATTTCATATATAAGAAATTCTAAAGCATTCATAAATGACAAGAACTATTTCTAATTATTTAATACAATAATTGTCAGCCATTAATATTATCTATCCATACTCGCTAACGATTATTTTTATCATTTAAAAGGAAATTATTGAAAGGAGACTAAAGCAATTAAAAGAAAGAAGTAAACTTCAGCAAAAAGAGCGAATCCATCTTTAACCAAGCCATTTCTTTCCATAATGTGCCAACCCTCATTTTTCCTCTTCACATATACAATTTGTGCGCAAATGCCTCGATCCATAAATGATTCTACCTACAGTCTTATTTCAAACGTCATCAGTAAATAATGAGTTATACATTTTTATAGCTTGAAAATCAAAATTCAACCAACCGGACTGCTGTCTTTACTATGTGGACATCCCCATTGTTTTGATTCAATTCTAAACATGCGTGCAGTAGCTTTTTCAATAGAGAACACGTCTTGTAAAATTGATATTCCAGAACCGTGTATCACTTCAATATGGTGATTTATATGTGATGCCATAAGTGTAAAATAGGCGCTCCGAAGGATGAGAAATATATATTCCGTTAAATTAGAAACTTCACGCAACATTGCGCACTGAGCACAACACATGTACAATATCCTTGCCGATTTCTGAAAAATTTTGTTTATTAATGAATGAAACAATAATTACTGTTTGTGATTCATTCAAAAATAGCATTATGAATAGTGCAAACTTACTAAAAATTTTTAGAAATACTCAAAAATTACAATAATTATAAGCAAGTTTTACTCTTGCACATTAGATTCACTATGACTTCAAACCGTTTTCCGAAAGCATACTTTACAAGATGTTATCAAAAGAACATTTTTAAAAACAGCGAAAAAAATATTTAAAGATCACACAAAACTTTTTGGACTGTAAAGTCATACATTAATTGTTAAAATGAAAGCGAACTTACTGCAACTTTGCGGTATTTACTGCCAACCTTATCGTAGACAGGAACATTATTAAAATATACAAACCCAAAACGAGTATCTTGAGCTTTTTCGCTGAACATATAGTTACACTCACATGAACCAAAATATCTCAAATCTCTTCCAGTACCATATAAAAGAGTTTGCATGGTTAGATTTGTCAGATTTTCTGAGCGAAATTTCGCTAATTTGATGTCTGTATCAAAAATATTATCAGGTAGAGAAGATCTTCTCACTCCATCATAAGTAGCAATGGCATAAAGACAATAGTCACTTGCAGAACTAAAAAAAACACCTTAAGTATTTTTTCTGAAGCTTTCAAAGATGCAAACTGAACTGAAAGTTTGATGAATTTACAAGAAATGAGTATAACTTTTAAGAACTTTCAGTTTGACTGAATTTCTTAAATTTAAGACTAAAAATTTTGCAAATAATGTGTGTTGATATCAAATCATCGCTGCGAAAAAATAGTCATCTACACACACTATGTTTATAAGCATTCATTATTTGTTTTTTAAGCACCTTTCATGGTACTTCAATTTGATGCTTTTGTATTATCTTTACAAGTTATGATTTCTATAAATGAGAATACTCACTAATTAATTTTCTCTGATACACGGCACTGGGAATTTTTTATGTTGTTTTGCAAAGAATAGATTGATGGCGCTATTATTGTTATAACTGCTGTAAGTAAGTCGTAAATTGTTTGAAAATCAAATAATGCTATTTTTTTGAATAAAAGTAAGATTTTTTCTCACAAAATGTCAAAAGTATCATAGTATCTTCATTATTAAAGTTTCTGTTTGCAAGAAAAATTAATAGATCACAATGCTTTGATAATAAAAATGCCACACATTTAAGTAATAATATATAAACTATACTATTGCAGTTTTCTGTTGACGCGGTAATTAATTAATGTCTAAGATTTAAAATCCAAAAGTATTGTCAATTATTAAAATCATAAACTGAAAAATACTGTACATAAAACAAATGGGAGATTATGCACGACCGACCGCACCATTGCGTTCGAAAACGGAAAGTAATTAGCAGCGCAACATTTTTATTCTTAAACTGTAAGGAATTCATTTTTAGTACCAAAGTAAATTATTGATTACTTACCTTTTTCATAGTTTTTTTAGCACGTCTTCGATGGTTTTATTTTTAGAAACGCAGTCAACACATCCCAAATAATCGCAACTTCTGGCATCTATAAAACAACCAAATGGATCTGACTGCTTGACATCAAAATTCTGTGCTTATTATGACTTTACGCATGCTTGTCACATCTTTCCTACAATAAACGAAGCAAACGCAGAAAACAAAAGACAATAATACCTCTCCTCTCCACATTAATCTATTTATTTATTTTCGTGACATCCTTTCTCTTTCTAATAAAATTAGTAATTTCATCGCAATCCATTCCATTCCGTTTCCAATTCATTACATTCCGTTCCATTCCATTCTGTTCCAATCCAATCCATTCCATTTCCAATCCCTTCCATTACATTCCATTCCGTTCCACTCCAATCCATTCCATTACATTCCACTTTATTTCATTCAATTTCCAATCCCTTCCATTACATTCCATTTTGTTCCGTTTCCAGTCCCTTCCATTACATTCCATTCCGTTCCATTCCATTCTGTTCCAATCCATTCCATTACATTCCATTCCATTACATTCCATCCCGTTCCGTTTCCAATCTCTTCCATTATATTCCATTCCGTTCCATTCCATTCTGTTCCAGTCCCTTCCATTATATTCCATTCTGTTCCAGTCTCTTCCATTACATTCCATTCCGTTCCGTTTCCAATCCCTTCCATTACATTCCACTCCATTTCCAACTCATTCCATTCTGTTCCAATCCATTCCATTCCATTACATTCCATTCCATTTCCAATCCCTTCCACTATATTCCATTCCGTTTCGTTTCCAATCCCTTCCATTACATTCTGTTCCGTTCCATTCCATTCTGTTCCAATCCCTTCCATTATATTCCATTCTGTTCCAATCCATTCCATTACATTCCATTCCGTTCCGTTTCCAATTCCTTCCATTACATTCCATTCTGTTTCCAACTCATTCCATTCCGTTCCACTCCATTCTGTTCCAATCCATTCCATTACATTCCATTCCATTCCATTGCATTCCATTCCATTACATTCCACTCCACTCCATTTCCAATCCCTTCCATTACATTCCATTCCGTTCCGTTTCCAATCCTTTCCATCACATTCCGTTCCGTTCCATTCCATTCTGTTCCAATCCCTTCCATTACATTCCATCTCGTTCCATTCCATTATGTTCCAATCCATTCTTCACTGCTCACCTTTACGCCCTCTCTTTTTATAGGTCTGCCTGTGCATATTTCTCTCTTCTCTCTAGCTCAACCATATTGTTTTTCACCTATTATTAACAAATGGATTACTTTACTATCCTTCTACTCACTTATTTCGCACTGCATTGGTTTTTTAGCTGTTCTACTGAGAATTTTCTCGACTTTGGTACTCTTTTTCTTATCCTTTATTTGTTAAAAAGCGGTCGGTCAGACGTGGGAAAATCATAGCGTGAACCAGATTTTGGCGTATATATTATAAAGTATACATATTTATTACTTATAATTACGAAAACCTGAATACTTTCTAGACTGATCTCATTTGTATCATCGCTAAATAAGTGTTGGAAGGATTTCGCTTTGAATTCAATCTGCTTTTCACGACTTTAATTCCTTTCATTCATATATGTTATGAACAGTTTCGTGTGCAGTTATTGTTCACGTTTCAGCATATCTTAATGATAATTCGGTGAGACGATTCGGTTTAGCACTCTTTAGAAGAAACTGTTATCCATGTATGCTCTGTTTTAAAATTATTTGAAGTGAACGCAAGCAAAGTCACTCAGCGTTCTTCGATTACAACTTTCAAGAATATAAGATGGAAACAATCAGTGTGGGAAAGTTGCCGTCAAGTACGTTCTTTCTTGACATTTAATCAAATTGCAATATGTGCATCGCATTGTTCAAAAAATGCAGGCTTATACTACAGTTATATATATATAT
>UYYF01004938.1:2634-21076 GCA_900618365.1 Thelazia callipaeda
TTAATTCTTGCTAGTATTACACTTGTTATGGAAATTAAAATAAATGAAAAAGCTGGGACTAAGCCTTACTTTGTTAATTGTAACGAAATTTTCTACAACCGATTTTTGAGGCAGAAATGATAAATCCGCATTCATTTGATATTTAAAATAGATGGTGAATGTATGCATTTCATGTTTGATATGGCTGTGTGTGCGTGTGTGTGTCTGTGTGTTTGTCTATTATTTATATATTTAAACAGGAGCCTTCCTATATGAGATGTACGGGAACAGAAATGCAAACTTGTTAAGTAATGTATTTACGAGAATGTGTCGTTGCTGTCGTCGTTGTCGCATCATAATGGTTAACTTGGAATTAGAAATGTGCAATGTGTTGGTACCTTTGGTTTGCAATATTCGCTTTGTAAGTGGTGTAATAATGATGAACCACACAGTTTTGAGACCAAGTAATTGCCGCATTATTTGGCATGAATACTCGTTTTTATTTCATTTATTTACTGGTAGTTTATGGTGTTGTTCAATTATTTTATTCATGGGAATGATTTCATATCAAGGTTTACGTAGTCATAAATCACTTAAATTATATGGAGATTGATATGATGTTTATTTTTCATTTGACTACCTTTTTTCAAAATTGTTCAGTTTCGACCTAGATTATATTTGTGTATTGTTTTGTTGTTGAATGAATTATTTCTTTAATCTAATTACCAAATCAGGCATTTATTCTTACCAAATAAAATATTTTATTTTACCTTTCTCTCACAGTAAGTGAATGCTGGAGATAATGAGAGACGGATAGTTGTTTTGCTAAGATGACAATCTTAAGTATTTTAAGCTACTGAAACGTTCCATTTTTTTTCGTGTTCAATTAAAAGAAAGTATCAGCTTGAAAGTTTTATTTACTTGCCAGTTTTTATGGCTTGGCGAATAATGGTAGTGAGTTTTTGTCACGTTGTGAACGGAAAATGCAGAAGGAAAGTTAGTACAATTTCATTTTTTGCTAAAATCGTTACTTTGAGAGCAATTGAACACGAGTTGTCGTAAAAGTAACGACTGAGTAATTATGAAAATTGATGCAGTAGTCATTTGTCAAGAAGCAGTATTATCCTTTACTAGCTTGCATAATTATTTTTTGTAAGTAAATCTGTTCACTTATCTATTTGAATCTTAAGAAAATAAAGCTTAACAATACTTTGGATGAATGAAGTAGGATTTACTTTTTATGATGCTTACTTTAGTAAGCTATGTTATCATTTACTAAATCACAATTATATTTGAAAAAAGGCATTTGCCATTTGCCTTGCATGTTTATGAGAAATTTTATTTCCTTACAATCTTTAGAAAACTACTGATTTCTTTTCTAGTGTTGTTCAGACAATTATTAGCATAGAAAACTGGATAAAAACTTTTGCGTCTAATATTTTATTTATTATAAATGTAATAACTGTAATATTTGCTTTGGGAGAAGGAGTTGGTTTTGATTGCTATGCTTGCATCAAATAATTCTTGTAGTAATCGAGAATTCAAATTTTCATTTTTCTTCTCCATCAAACTTTATGCATTATGAATGATTTTTAGGTGTTTGTGTTGAGTGAAAGATGAGTAATTAGCATATTCTTGACTGCGTGCAATTTAGGTAATTAATCATATTTTTATTTACCTTATTTATGCAAGATCATACATTATTATTTACCTTATTTATACAATACCTACACATGCATAATTTCTCGGTAGAGCCAAGAGTGCATGTGATCTATATTTTTCTGTAAATTTATTATTCTTGTCTTTTTTCAAATGTGCTTTTGTAATGACTATGACTTGTGTCAAATATTTAAGGTGACAAGTACTTAATATCTATTTATTGTGTCAAATGTTATCGTTATTATCGTATTCATAATTATTGCTCAATGTCATTGTAGCAAGAATCATTTTACCAGTAGTGGTAGTGTTATTCATTCATCCAGTAAAGTTCGTGTATAATCACTTTCTCCCCGTCATTCTGTTCTATTTCTATTAATCCAGTCTGATTTAATTGTATTACAGACCAAAAAATTCGTTCTCTACTGGATTCTAATTTTCTCCGCAACAACACTCATTAAAGTAAAGGAAATCGCATTAAACTGTAGACTGATACACGTATAGGAATCAATAAACACACGTCTAGTTATATCTAGAAACAACGTATAAACACCTAAATAAGGCATTTGCAATAAATTCATACATATTCATAGACATATTATGCTTCATTCCATATACAGGAAAATATTGCCTGCAAATGTAATCGGTTAGTGAATTTTGGAATATTTGTTTATTTTGCTTATTCATTTGATGGAATGACTTTACTCGAAAGGAAAGAAAGCATTAGTTTTGTGTAATAAAAACCTGAGACTAGTTTGAGTAACCTGACCTATCTCATCTAAGCTACTGACATATTGAAAGTCAAGTTATCGATTTGAGTGCTGTCTGTTTGTTTTTTGTGTTTACTTAGTTTGAAAGCAATTGCAAGCGAGAGATGAGTACAGAATGAACAGGAGGGGTTAGAATAGATGACAGTTGTCGTAGTATTACTATTTCAATTTTACACCTTGCGGTGACAATAATTTTGGATATAATTATCGTTATTGTTGAAGAGATAGCGGTATCATAGTGAAAATAGTATTGGGAGAACACAGTGCAATACATGTGAACAAGCAGTTTATTAATAGCATAGAAGGATACTGACACTGCGTAAGTGTTATTTTTGAGTGCTAGTGAGTGATCGTTGTTTCAGAGAGTTCCTAGTTCCTAGTGCCTAGTGCCTAGTGTTGGCATGTAACGAACGCGTAAGGTAAATGAAGTGTGGGTGTATAGATTTGCTACCAAATAAGAATTAATAAATAGCAATTTAAGTGGAGAGAGTTAGAGTTATGAGATCTGAGAAATGATTAAAATTTATTAGCAGTAAGTAAGCACAAGTAAGTAGTGCTTAGAAGGTAATATCAGGTCGAGCTATTGGTTAATCTAGTGATAGCATTGTAGCAGGCTGATGCGTCATTTCTGACTCATCATATATATATGTTGTTTATACTTGAACTTTATCTTATCTATTTTGGTTAAGATAAAGATGTGATGTGATGTGATGTGATGTGATGTGATGTGATTTAGGGTATATGGGGAATTTGTCACCCGATGAAATACTGAAACGAATTGAAGGTGAGGGGAAAAGTGGAAACAAGAGCAGTCAAAGAAATGGGACGACTAATACGTTGAAGGCATGTTTGTTTTTTTATTTTTTTAATATTTTGTCTATTATTAATTTTTCACTATTGACATTTTTTCTAATCTCCCTAATACTAGTATGATTTGTTCGGTTATGAGTAGTAATAAGTAATGTTCACGTCAGTAATATAATTCGTTCGTGACATTTATTAAAAAGTATTATATTATCATGTGAATATTTTTGCTTCTTATATTTTTTGAGCATTTGCAAGTCAAAAAAATGTTACCATGGGGGTGATTTTATGATACCTTTGTACATCTGTCATATTGATGAAGTAATCCAGCAATACTTGTGCATAAAATAGACAAATTCAATTTTGACCTTTCTCCTCTGCATTTATTACTTACGTACCTCTCATCCAGACGTCAGTTGTGAGATGTATTGTTGAGGAGTGGAGTATATGGTCTTACATCGACGCAAGAGTAAGTGGCATTGACCTCCAAAGGTCAGTGTCTCTGGCTAGCAGAGGTCATTCATTTATTGGCTGATTCGGTCTTTCCGTCTTGAGTGTTGCCTGCCTAAGCAGTAATGCACAGTGCATATCTTAATGCTGCTCATATTGATGAGGTAATCCAGCAATACTTGTGCATAATTAGAAAATTCAAATTTGACCTTCTCTGCATTTATTACTCAGTACTTCTCATCTTCTTACCTCTTTCTTCGCTCCATACTGTATGGCTTCTGCCTACACTGTCTATGATTAGTAGATGATGTAGTTATATTATATCGTACAAATTATTATTAGACACCATTTACATAATGTTCCTCCTGCTCCGGTCCTCACAAAGGTCATTTACAAGCTCCTCAACTCATTTTTTTGCAATCTTATTTAGGTTCATGTTGCTCTCAGCACTATTCTTAGATTATTGTTGCAATTGTTGGCTGTAGTGTTGGTCGTTTTTATCAGTAATAATTTATAATAGTGCGTGTTTTTTAGGATCAGTCCATTGTAATGGGCAGTGGTTCAAAAAGCAACAGCACTGGTCGTAAAAAAGGTGATAAGAAAGAGCGACCATCAGATAAGGTTTGAAGAAATTTCTATTTTATTAATAATTTTAATGTCGTAAACTGCTATATTCATTTGTATAACTGAAGTATGAGCCATTTGATGACTGTGTTTAGATGGCTGTCAAACGTACGGAGCCTGCCAATAGTAATGAAGTAGAACATTTGGCAAAAACTGATGATACTGATAAGCAGACTCCAAGCGTCGTCGCTAGTAAGCATGCGATCACGCCTGAGCCCAAATATGGGTCAGTCAAAGTTGCACAGCCTACTGAAGTATGTATGATTATTTGCTTTATATTTTGTGATTGTTTTCGACCTATGCCTTTGTACTTACATGGTAATCATTGATATCTACAAAGAAAAGAAAAATGGAGCGTATGGAAGTAGTGCTAATTTGACTTTTTTATTTTACATTAGTAGCTACATTTGTGAACGTTATTATCATTATATTACTTGTGAACGTTATTATCATTATATTACTTTTATAGTTTGTAGGTTATTTAGCCTACACATATAATGATAATAATAGTAGACAGTGGAGTGTCGGTCTCCTAGCAGTTTTTGTTAAACACATTGTAACTGTAGAGGAAAATAGTGAGAACTGCATCGCCAGTGGTTAAAGTACAGCAGTCAGCAGGTGGCGCTAAAGCTTTCGCTTATCGTACCACAAAAACAACAAGAGCGCAAGAAGAAGGAATTGAGGAAGATGAGCAGTACTTGAGCGCAGAGGAAGGCAGAAATGTCGATTTCTCCGATAATTCTGTATGATTATTCACATTACCTATTATTTTTACGTGAGCGTGCTTATGGGTTTGAACTTTTCTAATATGCATGTGTATAAGTGTTTATTTCATACAGATTTTATATTTAATAATAAGGTTCTACTCAAACAAAATTTAAGGTGGCGTCTAATGGGTTTTTATATGTTTAGACAGCAAAGGTGCGACAGTACAGGGCACATGAACAGTCGAGACCTTCCGGTTCAAAAGATTTAGTAAGAGATGGAGCAAGTTATCGTTTTGACAATGGAAATGATAAAGTGCCTCCAGTTACAAGTGAGGAGACTGGATTTATTCAAGTTACTGCCAAGAGTAAACGAAGAGGTGGTGGTAATGGAGTAGTTAGTACTGGTGCAGGTGTTGGTTTTGCTCATCATCAGCAAGGTGTAAATGTAACAGGAATAGATAGACGATCTACCTACACTACTAGGTAACGATGAGTACAGTAACGAACAGATTAACTTTGAAAAATAATAAAAATACTTTTTTAAAGCGTAAATCATCTACGAATTAACAAACTGCACTTTATTCGTAATTTATCGAACTAACAATGCATAGAATATTTATTTGCAGTACCGCAGAACGAGGAGGTAAAAATCATGGTAGGCGTGAAAATGGAGATAGGATGCGGCGAAGCTCCGTACAGTTTCCGTCAGAAAAACAGAAAAATCTGCCATTATCACGTGGAATTCGTTCTCCTTCACCAGTTGATCATAAGGTATATATATATAAAGTATATGTCTACTTATTGTTATGAAGAACTTTAATTGCACTACACAATATGGCTAAAATCTCTCGTCATGCTGAGCTTATAGAAGAAAATTAAATATGTGGAGAAGTGATTTAGTAAGGATGAAACAAATTATGAGGAAAGTGATTGGTGTATACTCAATTTAATCTTTGTGCTTATTTTGTATAATGTAAAATAATTTGTTTGATATCATGAATGAAATGATGTTAATGTTGAATAGTTAGATTTTTTAACGAAAATTTTATATCTAGAGCAGCAATATGGACGGTAAAAATCAAGGAGGACAGTGGTTAGTGCAGCAGACGCAGGTTAAAGCTACAGCGACATTAGGCGGTGGTAGAAAAGGAAAATATGGGGGGGCATCTCATCAAGCCAGTCGTACAACATCTCCAGATCGTCGAACTAGCCAATTGCAGAATCCGAAATATTCTACTGCCGCCATTGCTACAGCAAGTGTGAGCTTTCCTCTTCATACTAAATACTCAAATCTTTTGTAATTAATTTGTTGCTGATATATTATTTTTATTTGAAGGGTAGCATTATTGTTGCTGCATCATCACCCGAAGCTGCTTCAGACTCAGAACGAAAAAGGGACAGCGTCAATGGTAATTCTCATCTGACTGTTTTTAAAAATTTTTTTCTATGCTATAACTCCATAACTGGAAATTTTTATTATCTATAACATGTATTCTAATCGTGTTTTGTAAAATATTTTCCTTTTACTTTTCAGGTAAAAGTTCGTGGGCTGACATTGCCAAAAAAAGATTAGGTAATGAAAATGTAGAATCGCGTCCTAAAGATACATTTGCACATCATTCCTTGAATGTTCGTGTAACCTCAGCTGATGGGCATTCACTTGTCTGTGGTTTGTTTTATTTTAATCATATATAGTTGTGTTTTGCTCTTATTACGAACATACACAAATGTAATTATCCTTTTTAGGTCATACTGAAAAGGCCCAAGAAATGGAACAAAATGAGAAACAGCAAGTAGTGTCTAATGCAGATTCATTTGCTGGTAAGCTTTAGCAAAAGTTTTAAAAAAGTTTCTAGAAGTAACGTTGTTCAATCAAATGTTTTCGTCAAGTGTTTAAAAAATAAAATTTTCAAGCAATGTTCTGATCGAGCTTTTTCTACAGGTTCTGAGCTGCAGAATTTTTTTAAATTGCAATTTATGCTTTTAGAAGTAGTATCATGCAGTGTTGAAGCAGAAGCGCAAAGAGAAGCTGAAGCTGTAGTGGAAGCAGAATCGGGAGTAGAAGTTGAAGCAAAAGTAGACGCTGGAAATAGTTCTGGAGCGATTTTCAAAGTAATAATTTAACTGTCTTATCCAAACAATATAGATCTGGGTGTGAGAAACTGCAAATATTTGCTGATTGAATTGAATGTGTTTTTGATTCGTATTTTATTCGTTAGATTCCAAGACCAAGACGAAACTTCTGTTTTTCAGTCTCAGGTATCCGGAATAGTACTTAAATTGGATAGCGGGAAGCAAGTTGTTTTACCGGAAAACGATCTTACAAATAAGAGCTCGTCTATCGTGAATTGTAACGAACGGCCTGAGATCGCTGTTATGCAGAAGTTTTGGAAATATTTCGTTGATACTTCAACTGGTGGTTCGTAAATTTAATATCTTTACGTTTATTTTTGATATTGAATTAGAGATGAAGTGAATTTAATTCAATTTTTGTTTCATTGTAGCACCATTAAATTACCGGGAATATAAACGAAGAAAGGAAGAAAGAAAGCAAGAAGAAGAGTCAGAATCACAGTTGCGATCATCAACTGACCAACAGAAAGGTGTTCAAAAAGCAAAGGAAGGCAATAAGCGGAAGGACACTAAGAATAAGCAATAGTAGATTATAAAATATCGGTTTGGTTACAATAGTATGATTGTTGTTCTTATCCTTCGATAGAATCCTTTTGTGTTTCTGAAAACATCTTGCTGCTGTTGTTTGCTTTTGTGTATTTATATGAGATAAATGAGTAATGAGTTTTAAGAAGAGTAAGAATAGTTGCTGTTTACTACAGTCTAGTAATTATTATTCATTTGTATTATTTTCTTAATAGTACATAAAGTTTAGTATAATAATATAAAGGAGTAAGGGATTGTAAGAAGAGTGGGAATAGTTTCTGTAGTTAAAAAAAGTTTCTTAGAATAGTGAGTACTGCTTTTCAGTACTTTGTAAGGATTTGTTTTAGGAAGGGTTGAAAATGAATAGAAATATATTTCTGTCTTTTACAGTTTCACTGAATAGATTAGTGGAATTATATGTTAGCAATTTTTGTGTTGCATAACTAGTTTTTGATGAATATCTAAAATTCACTTCATAGAAAGATGAAACGTGGATTTCCACCAATTAATTTTGTGTATTAACAAAGTTTTTTAAGTGGAAGTATGGGGCTTTATTTTCAGTTTGTCAATTTGTCAATCGTAAACTTTTGTAGAAATTGTTGAGACGGTGTAAAAGCTTGTGTTGGTATTATTGAAATAACTGCTGACTGAAACTGTGAAAAGTAGTGACGAAGTTCTACCTTTTTTCAATCCTTTCTAAATCAAATCCTTACTCGTATAGTGAGAATATGGAACTCCGTTTTCAGCTTAGGTTTAATTTGTGAAAGCTGCTCCCTTTTTTCAATGTTTTGATGTAAACAGTGAGGCTCAGCAGGTGTAGTTTCTTACTCTTCCATCATATTAATTAATACTTGTCGTTTGCTCGTGTAGATTCACGTTCTTCCTTTGCTTCTGATTTCAGTTAGAATTATTAGTCAAGAATTAAGTCATGCATGTAACTAAGAATTTCTTTTTTAACTTCATGAAAAAATTTTCTGATAAATAGGAACGAATAAATTAAGAAATTAAAATCAAAGATTCGAGAAATTGTTTGGTCGTTTTAAAAGTAAATTCTGAACTTTTGCAAGGAGTTTTGAGCGCACTTAATTCTAATGTGGTGAAATTTAGTTTTGACTGCACATTTTAATTGTAATTTTGCTCAAATTGAATTGGAACATTTCCTTCGTTCCATTCGTTATAACCTATTTATTGTCTGTATTCTTCAAAAATTGGTTTGAATTAGACGTTTACAGCGCTAATGTTTTTTAGTTTGCTCTGTTCTAAGTTTTGTGTTTTAGTTTACTTAATAAATTATTAATTCATTACTTAAAAGTTAAGAATAAGTGGCGGGATATACACAGAGTGAACTCTCTGAAAAGTAAATTGATAAAGGATTCGATTTATGAGTGTGTGTGTGTGTGTGTGTGTGTGTGTGTGTGTGTGTGTGTGTGTGTGTCTGATGTGAGTACACGTATGTGTTTTATTTGAACAGAGCATGTAATGCATTGAAACAGGTAATGAAGATAAGTAAGGAGTCAACCTCTGGTATGCTTCTGTTTCTGTTTTCATTCATATGTTTCTATTTCTATTCAAAGTATAGCCATTATTTCTTTTGTGTTGGACTGCTTTAAGTAAGTAGCATCAGCGTAGTGGAACTTTGTAGAATGTCTACTTGTTTAGCTGTTGTGATGAGAGGTCTGGAATTGGTCAAGAATTGGCAATCTTTATGTTTGTTTTCGAAAGGTAATATCTGTTTTGCTTCTGCTGTGGATGATAAGTCTTGCCAATTGGTATGTTGTCAATATGATCAAGGTTGAAATAAAGAGGTGCCACATTTAAATTGATTGCATGATGGAAAGTCGTGTCCAATTAGCTACCTACCATGAAGCTCGAGAAGTGATATCAAAAGAACTGATAAATTAATCAAGTGGTGATGTAATTACGCTAGCACTACAGCTGTTGTAATGTAATGTCAATATAAGACCCAAGGGTTTGTCGAAAGAATCATGCAAGCAAGAGTATTTTAAATATTTATGGCTTATCGAAAACAATTTTTGAAGACTACTATGTCACGACAATGTTACCACATATCACTATTGGTAGTTAAGGTTCAGCAGTAAGTTTTACCATGTGTCATAATTGTGCACTTTCTTATCTGCTTATAATATTATCATGTACATATCCATAAGCTATTGGATCACAATTGTCTTGTCTTTCATTGCTGGATGATGTGTCTGCAAAAGTATTATTAATTCAATTATAAATTTAACTCGCACAACTTGGTAGTATGAGTATTAATTATTGAATGTATGAACTTATTCAGGTATTCAATAATTAAAGCTTCAGTGCATATTTGCAAGATTGATTTGATTACTAGTATAGAAATACCATTCCATATTTTGTTCAACTGTGAGATAGGATCGCTTTGTACTGGTTGCTCAGATTTTACTGCAGCACCATATCTTCCACGATCATCGTTACCTGTTGTTGCTCATGATTGTAATGTAATTTTAGCCCGATCTCAATTATAATTCACTCTTAATAGCAATGAATCAACAAATCCAAGAATAGAAATATGTAATAATTAAAATAACGATGAGTGAAAATGAAGTAAACTAACTGTTTTTGCCAAAACAAGGCTCTTCTTCATCTTTTGGTTCAGCCCAATCTTGTAACTCTCCTGATGCATATACTGCATAAAAAGTAACACCAGTAAAATGTATCAAACTTGCAAGTAAAAATACTTTCTCCCAACCGCGTGGTCCACGTGCGATTAATTTTTCTGTTATAAATGGACAGGTAAGTCCAGCTAAAGTACCTATACCATTTGAAAAACCCATCAGTATAGCTGCATAACGTGGCGCTATATCCAAATGATTTACATTGAAACCTACAGCATTTTGTAAAATATGATTCACATTATTTCTTGATTAGTTAACACCATGTGAACAGAGCTTTTAATAGCTTCTTATTATTTGCTGGTAATTTACATAGCTTACAGTTTTGAAGAATATAAGTTTTTAATTATTCGCATTTTGATTATATCTAAAATTTAATTGAAAGTACATAAATTTTTGTATATCTGAAAAATTATTCAGGTACGAGCATACTTAGACAAATTTCAAAAAGTGATTGATTGAATTCTTCATGAGTGTATTACTTTTTGTACTCAAGAGAGATTCATTCCTTTGGAATTTTGGATTAAAATTAAGCCGGTAGCCAGAATACTATGAGATAGCAATCAACTGAGGAACTTTAATAAAATTTGGTAGGGGATTTGAAAAAATGAAGTACATATATATATATATATAATTACTATCATGTGATTTAAAAATAAAATTATTGACAATTATTGCTGAATTTATTTTTAATGGAATTTAAATTTTATTAAAGAACAAGAAGAGTGTTCTAATAGTTAGTAGACGAGATTAATAAGCACTTATTATTATTATTAATGCGTGGAGGTATTTGCTCTTAAAAGTAATGGACCTGAAATTGCAAAGCCACTACTACCAACTGCAAGTATTAGTGCAAGTATAGCAGTTCGTTCACTGCTTGTATAAGCAACAATTAGCATGAATAATGCCTCACCGCCAAAACCTAAAATTTTTGCTTAAATCTCGACAATAATGACTTTCATTCTTTTTTCATGTGAAACTTTCAAAATTGACTTTTTCGATTTAAAATTTAGTTTTTAGTAATTTTTGTCTGAAACAAAAGTTAGTTTAAAATCTCAACAAGACAGAAGTAAGTATTATTTCATTACTATATAAGAGTACGTTTATATGGAAGTTAATTAGTGAAAATTTTAACTGCTAGAAAAATAGCTTATTTAAACATTAATGAAGTTAGTTCAGTGTAGTTCGTTACTTATTACAAATTAAAATCACTTTTAAATTAGTGTGTAAAACTGTCAAACAGGCTAACAAATTTTTTAGCAGTCTTATTGCATAACAAGAATATAAAATTGTTTCATTAGAAAATAGCTCTGGGATATCTAAAAAACTTCTCAAAAAACTGCCACCTAAATCAATATGTATAGAAATTAATGCATATCTGTTAGAAACAAAACGAAAACCTATACTACATTTGTGGGAGTTAAAAAGTAGTGTATTAGCTTATTTTATATTTATTGTCTGCATTTTACAACTTATTTACTTGATTACTAATTTAATTATTTACTGAATTAATTACCGCCACAATTAAAAAGTTTTCGAACCGCTGTTGTACTAAGAATTTTATGTGATCGTAAGTAATCAGCTAATTGACCACCAACAAGTACCATTGCACCCATTACTGCATGTGGCAAAGCAGCTATCAGTCCACTCTGCAATTAAATTTTAAATTTTACTTCTAAATAATACTAACAATTTTTTGTAAAATTCATATAACCTTCGAAATATTTATTTCAATTAATAACTTATCTCTTCCATTCGAATTTTTCTTGTTTTTATGCAAAATAATAATAATTATTATAATTATAATAATAATTATTATTATGATTATGATTATGAGCAATAACTTATATATATAATGATGGTGATTAAATGAGCAAATTACATTGTTGATTTTCATGTCAAGTACTTCATTCATGTAAGTTAATTGATTTTGAAGTAGCAAATAAAAAGTCCAACTTCGAGCGAAATTTGCTACAACAATGGCATAAACAGGTTTTGACTGCAGAATTGCCTTCCAAGGAACTGATTTAAGCTGTAAATTACTTATGCTAAAAATTGATTAATTGATAAGTAATATTTCTAGTAATATAAGTAAGTTATTTAAAAGTAATAAGCTTGTTTGCGAATAAAATATGAAAAAATTTTCATTGATAGAAAAGTGAATTTTGTAAAGCTAAATTTTACAGTTGGATGAACAAGTGAGACAGGTCCAATTTCCTTTATTATGTATCTTTTTTCTTCTTGGGATATTGTTGGGTGGAATGTTGGACTTTCAAAAGTTAATGCAAACCAAAACACAGCCCATATTACACCCGCAATACCTGCAAATGTTTGAGTATTCTTCTTTAATGATTTCATTTTTTTTCAACTTTCAACATTTAAATGTATTGTCAAATATTAAATGTGATGATTAATAATCGTACCGTAAACATAAAAAGGTGCAGACCAATGCACGTAGCTTACGAGCCAAGCTGACGCAGGTAAGCCAATAACAGCACCTGCATATGAACCCGTGAATGCTGTAGTTGCTAACTTTGAACGTTCTAATGGTGGTGCCCAATAACGCCAAACGCCGTGCATTGCTGGATATGATACACCCTGAAATTTCGTCATTCACGTAACCCTTACACTTTTGTTTTTTTGATATAATAAAATTTAACAATTTTTATTATATCTATTTTGTATTACTGACTTTCGTTGCATTTATTTTTGCTCGTTTTGATAAAAATATTCAATTCAACAATTTATTTAAATATTTTTATCTCAAAAACAAACAAACGAACACATACTGAATAATAGTTTGCTTTTGATGAAAACTTTGATTGTAGAAAATAAAGTGTATATTTTTTTCAAGGAAAAATATAGTAAAAAATGCCATTCTAAGACTTTTTTTAAAGGAATTTTTCTAACTGAAACAATTTGAGTAATGTAAACTTATTTAACAAGAATATAAATGATAATAATAATAATAATAATAAATACAACAATATTTCACCTGCACAAGTCCTTGCAATATTTGAATAAAAGCAATAATTGTATCGTTATGAGCACGAAATGCAAAAGGTAGCAAAATATTAAAAAATGACGCAAAACCAATGGCAAGGCCAAACAGTCTTTGAAATCAGTATTTAAATTTAATAATGAATTATAAATTTAAATACTTAATACAGTACTCTATTTTTGAAAGCATAGACAGTTAATGAAATTTTAAAATTAACCAAAATTATTCATTGAAACAAAATTAATCATTGAAAATTTGATTAAAAATTTGAATAAAATTTATTGCGAATGAAAAAAATTTAGCTAAAACAAATAAATCCAAGTTATAAATAAGCTGAACAAAACGTAATAACTACTTATTAGGTGCCAATTTCGCAGCCAAAAATCCAGCAGGTATTTGTGTCACCAAATATCCATAAAAAAATGAACTTTCCATGATACCAAGTTCAGTTAATGTCCAATTAAATTCACGTTTCTATAAAAAATTGCCACGTGTTATGTAACCAAAAAAGCAATATAAAACGTATTAAGAAGAGATATTTGTGATTTCAGAACGCAATCAAAAAATATTTCTTACAGTAATTAGCATAAGTAAGCAACTTTAAATTAAAGATTACTTTTTTTAATGTAAAAGTTTTAAGAGAACGAGAATTATCAAATTGTTTAAAAAAAGAAAAAAATAATTATTACTTAGTTCGGAAATTTCGCAGAAGAAAATATTCGCAGCTAATGCGAAATCTTAATGAATGAGTTGATCTGAGCTAATTTTGCAATTAATTAATCAATTAAGGCGTAGAATCAACAAAGTTTTATGTGAAAGGCTTCTGATGATTGTTAAACGACGACTTTTTAAAAGCAATTTGCAAAGAATTATAAATTAAAATAGTTGAAAAACAAAAATTTCTAATTTTTACATGGTATTTGCCCCAGAAATCAGTATAATCATTTATCATGTGAGTTTTAGCTGCACCAAAATTACATCGAATCCCAAAAACAATCAGAAATCCGAGATTAGCTAAAATTGCAAGCTGCCATCGTTTTGCGCATTGACAACATGAACACTTATCAACAGCCTAAAATAATCTGACCTATTAATCTTTTTAATAAATATTCAGATTATGATTAACATTGTTATTTACTAACTATTTACGTGATCATTTATTACTTAAAGAGTGATTTGTTTTATTTTCAACACAAGAATATAAATTTGTTTCCATAGATATTAATTTATCGTTTGGTTGTAGATTTTAACTCATTAACATGATTAAAAAGACATTGTTCATTGTAATTTGCATACTACAAACTATGCCCATGTAAAGCACTTTTTTGTCATTTATATTACTAATTGTTACTGATTTGATTTGACTTGAATGTTGTAAATTTTCCTATAATTAAACAATTTCTGACAATTTTTTTTTAATTACAGAATTTTAAGGTCAACTGTAATCTTTTTAGATAACAGTAATTAAGTGTTAAACGTGAACATCATATTTTTTTTTACAGTAAAGTTTTAAATTATTACTATTTTCAGATATCAAAAATGTCACATTCACTTCTTTTGTATAATTCCTTATATGATAAGTTCAATACAAGTAATGGGTTTAAGCCAGCTTATTCCAGTAACTAGCAATTTAGCCTGATAAAACTTTGAATATTGATTTAAAATTTTAAGAAAGAATAATAAATTGAAATAAGTAATAAGCAAAAGAATTTAATTAAAAAAACTTTTTACTTCTGTCTTATCATTTAGAATAAATTATAAAAAAGAATCTTTATTAGTGAATAAGATGAATATACTTAAACTTAAGTAGAGCAAGAAATATATATACATATTTTTAATTATTATTTATTTCAATTAAGAACTGTGCAATATACTATACTCAAAGTATTAGGAAGTTACTAACTTGAAGCAATTTGTTAGAAGCAGAAGTCATTGGAGAAGTGTTTTCTGATGCTTCATCCATTACGCATCCATGCTCATTCTCATTTTTAAATTGCTCAGCATTCAGATTAGCTTTATTCTCCAAAAATCTGAAAATAATTTGGAATTGATTTCAATAAAATATTTATGTTTATTTTGTGTTATATCCATTTTCAATTATTAGATGCTTAAAAGAGCATTAAATAAATCTTCTTAGTGGCTAGGCTCTTTCACTAATGCATTAGACAAGCTATTTTAATATTTATTATTCGTAATTCAAAACAATATTCAAAAATTCTACAACTCAAAATGATCAAGTCATTATTAATTTTTTTCTGAGCAATAAAATTTTTCATTTTCTCTGCTTCGTATAATTTGGTTTTTTCAAAAAAAAAAAAAAATGTTATAATCATTATATTATAAATATATATCGATTATTGCTAACTTTTAATAATATCTGCAATTAATTAATTTAAAATAAAATGTAGCTTACCTTGACACTGGTTGGGTATATTCAGACAGTACTTTTTTTGAAGGTTCCACAAATTTGTTAAAACTAATAGGCAAGTTGTTCATTATCAAAGCAACCTTAAGACAAAAATATTTTTGTTTTATTGTTGAAGTAAAGTGACAGAATATCCTCAAAAATGAAGCTTAATAGAAAAAGGTCAACGGTCAAGTGAAACTTTTATGTTGTGATCAAATATTTTGCAGTGATTGTAGCCGAAAACCTTTCATAAAGCATTTGCGTAAGTTCTAAATTTTTAAACTGCAACAAGTTTAGACTATTTGAAATGCAAATTAATAAAACTTAAAAAATAAAAACTTCTGCGACCAATGTGTAGTTAATAAGAATTTTTTTCAAATGGTTATTTATTGACATTTGCATACCAAATAAGTAATAACTAACTCTGCGAATGTTATCAATATAACTGATCAGTGCTTTCAAAACAATTATAAGCTACGAAGAGTTGAACAAATATATTTAATTTAAAAGTAACTGAAAGTATATTGGAATTAGATAGAATAGATAACTGGCCAAAAGGTAAGTAATAACAAATCCGTTTTATTAATATTGAAAGATTAAAAAAAGCAAATTTTATTAACAAGCAATAAAATTTTTTCTGTAAATATTAATAACTTTTAACTAAATTATATGAAAATTTTATTTATATTTAATATTCAAAAACTTTTAGCTATAATTTTTAGCAAATTATAACTGTAATAATTAGCATTAAATGATAAACTTTAAAATTTTTTCTGTAAATATTTCTGTAAATTTTGAAAAAATGGTGTATTTAATTTTGTTATATTTTTATCATTCATCAACCCAGTGTTTTAATAATAAAAAATATTTTATGCACATATATTTACAAAATAATTAATAACTTACCTTTTTATTTTTTATATTAATATTGAAGAAAAATGCATGAGAGCATTAGAATCTATGATAAAATGATATTAATCAAAACTGATGAAAATAATAGCGCTTCAAGCATGTTTGCAATATTTTTATAAATAAATAAGCAAGCAAGTATGAGTAAATAAGTAAATATGTAAGTAAGCTAGCATACTTTATCTCTTTTTAGCAAAACTTGCAGAGTTAAGTTAAGACATTTTTTGATATACGTACATAAAATAGAATTTACAACTAATAAAACTGATATCCGTTATGAAATGAAGTCAAATTCAATAACTGAATTCTTAAGTATGTTCAATTAAAAATTTGTAGCACATTTGAATCTACCGTAATTATCCAATCATTTAACTAATCGAAATTTCATATTTACTTGATGCTAAAAGTGAAACCTCATAAGTCGGACTAAAAAATTAATATAAATAAATGCTTTTTTTCTAAAAAGTAATTAGAAAACGAAAAATTCTTCAGATGGCTTTTATTCTAATTTACTTATGTCACGTCAAACTTAGTCCCTATAAACTTTTCATAGTTATTTTTTTTGAAAAGAAAATAAATAGCAAACGTGAAACTACTAATAAACTATGAAACTAGAAACGTTTTGCTGGATAAAGAATAAAAAATCTGAAATGTTTAATATCATTACTAATTTTTCTCACAACCTAAATTTTGACGTTTTTACGTTTGTGAGTTAGTTATTGGAAAACATGGGCAAATTTGATTTTGACTTTACCTTAGCTTATCTTACATGCTATTAATCAGCTAATTCTTCATATCACGTCAAATTTGTCACTTTTTGTTATCCATGACTGAACATTTATGTTCGAAAGGATAGGCATTGACACTAACGAGAATTCAACTCAAGCGGAAATCTCACAAATTTTCTTCAATTTTTAATCAGTTTAAATTCGTTTAATTAAAAAAGACAACAAATTTGTCAATTTTTTATCATTTTAAAGCTCAATTTTGTTTCACTTGTTCATAAATATCAAAACATTTGTTGAAAAATTAATTTCGCAGCTATTTCACACTTACTGCATAAATCATTTCTGACATAATGTCAACGAAAGATAGTTTATTTTTGTGCTTATAATATTTAAATTAAAAATATGTTACGTAAAATTCACAAAATATTTTAAATGTTTACAACATTGGTAAAAATTAATAAAAGATTTTAAAAAAAGCTGAAGGAGATAGCTAGTATGCTCGGGAGTGAAACGAGAAATGACACAAGGTTGAAGTCTTGCCTGATGCTAATAGCATTCTTAAGCAATGATGAACTTAGTGCGATACTGATATTAAAACGATATTAGAGTCTAAGTAGAAAGTACTAACTTTTGCTGTAAAAAGTTAACAATTCTCAAAATAATCAGCAAAGGTTAAACAAAAAATGCTCACTTAGTAGAAAGTAATTCTGCTTAAAACATCCGTGAAAATATTTTTCAATGCGTGAAAAAATACATTTGAAAATGCGTAATCACTATGCAGATTAAAAAATCTTGCGTTAAGATTCTTCTCAGCTAAATGCATAACATTTCGAATAAGAATTTACTTTTATCCACTTATCAGGGTATCGATAAAATAAATATTTCTGTTTAAATTTTTTCTGTATTTGGCACTTTTTCCCGATTATATTATTATGTTTAGGAACTTTGTGGCGATTAAATATTACTTTCAGCATAATATTGCTGTCAGCAATATGAGTAATAGCATATTAACTTTAATATAATTACAAATTTGTTAAGCTCTACTTTTATTTTTGAGTTGAAAAATTAATTACTCTATGTGATTTGAGAGCT
>UYYF01004939.1:6780-22809 GCA_900618365.1 Thelazia callipaeda
ACTCAAAATATTTAATTGCAATTTTTTGAAAATCTTAAGTCTGTAGCTGCTTATATTATTTCATGAATACAATCAAAGTTGAATTACATTTATTTTCAGACTTTTATGAATATTTATGAGTAAGATAATATTTATTTACAGCTATTGTTACAAGGCAAAACGAGTGTCGGTGTTTACATCTTTAATTTTCATTATGTTCGCAACTAGCAATTATTTTTTTGAAGGTAAATTTTTACCGCATTGTCGGTGCTTTCTTAGAAGAATTCCCTATTTGTTTCATATATTACAGTTTTTTGAGTCAGTTTTGGCTTTAAAAAATTATTTGAAATGTGGAGGCACAAAGCAAAATGTGGAGACAGCATGGAGACAAAAAGTAGAAGTTACGAATTACACTCCGTGCCCTTACAATCCAAAAAAAAGTACAGTAAGGAAAATGTGAAGATTCAGATGAGTGGCCTTTATTAAATAATTTGTAATCGTTACGTTAATGTGTCGATTTAATGATATATTCTTTCTGCTAAAATAAGCTATCATATTGGTGTTCTAAAGGCTTATAAGCATCTGAAATACTCCATTAATGTTTTTGAAGCATCACTCAGTGTACTAAATAATCGGATATTAAATTTCTTAGGTTGATGCAGTATTGTAGGTACTTAAAAAATGTTCAATTGGTAAAACTGTTGATTTAAAAAAAATAGCAAATGCTCAAGAACTTTTAAATATCAGGTTTTGACGATTTGAATTTTAGTCTTTTTAAGGCACAGAAAAATTGATCGAGATATGGTTCGATAAAGATCAAGACGGAGCTAAATCACTGAGAAATATTCCTTATGCAGAATTAGTTGTTATGCTAGATATCGCTGACTGCCACATATTGCACTCTAGAAGCAATGGTTGCATGGATAGTTATGTTTTAAGGTATCATGCAAATTACATCGAGTCTAGCTCTTTGAATATTACTCCTGTAATGTATTTGAGTTGCTATCTGAACATTTTGCAGTGAGAGCAGCATGTTTGTCTCAAATTTTCGCATCATTTTGAAGACGTGTGGTACAACACGCTTACTTCATGCTGTGGAACGAATCTTGCAACTTGCAAAAGTGTACTGCAATATGGATAATGTTATTAGTGTATTCTATTCAAGGAAAAACTTCATGCAACCTGGGCAACAACCTTTTCCACATTCATCCTTTGAAACGGAAGTTGATTATCTCGAAAAATATTTTCCAGGTATGTTCAGTATTTGAAGGCTCTATTTTTCGTTTCTAGTTTCAAAAAAATCTATATTCACTGCTTTTAAAAATTTATAGATATCTTGTATTCCAATTCAGGAGGTTCGGCTTATTACATTGGCCCACAAAGAAAAGATTGTTGGTTTTTGTATACAATGGTTGTTCCGAAGGCTGCTTTTCCGTTCCCGGAGCATACGCTCGAAATATTGATGACGGAATTACCGGAAGATGTTCTTAGTGTATTCACTACTATAGTGAGCAAAGATGGGAAGGATTGTAGGATGGTATCATAGTAAAATTTAAATAGCTAGAATTTTGTAAAGGTTTTGTATTCATCAATGGAAAATTTTTTGAACAGTTTTTCATCCATGCAGTATAAAATGCAACGTTCTTCATATACATTTGTTTCAAAAAATGTTTGTAGAAATCTGCCATCAATACGATAATTCCTTTGGATACTATCGTTCATGAGGAATTATTTAATCCATGCGGTTATAGTTTAAATGGTCTGATTCCAAAATCGGTACGTTTTAAATCAATTTCTTCGGTCTTGAAATTTAGTTCATGACTTTTGTTTCCATTTGCAAATCACTTTTTTCAGGACCAGTACATTACGATTCACGTTACACCAGAACCCAATTTTTCATATGTTAGTTTTGAAACTAACCAAAATACTTTGAATTTGTGTGAACAAATGCTGGAAGTCGTTGAAATTTTCAGGTTATTTTTTAATGAGGATTGAATGAATGTATTATACCAGCTGGGACTTATTTTTATTTTTAAATGAGCTTTTTTGGGAAATTTTTTTCGATATATGCGGTCATAAAGATGTGTTTTAGACCAAAAAAATTCTTGCTTACAATTTTCTCGAATGAATTGTCAAATGAAGGATTGAAGGTACAGAAGAGTTTGTCGGACCTGATATTTCGCGGTTACCATCGAAATAACTTCCAGTTCCTCCAGTTACCGGTATAAATGTCTATTATATATCTTAAAAGCAATTAAATTCTCTGAGACCGCTAAAGTAGATAATTTTAATTTGGCTGGGTGGATACTGGACTTTATTACTGAACTAATTTTTTATACTGTTTTTTTAATTTTTAGTATTTCAATATTTTTTTCTGCAGAACGAAACGATGGTTTATGCTCAGTTCCAATTATCCAAGGATTTCGAACAGTTGTCAGTCAATGTCAATAAAAAGAAGTTTTCGGCAAATAATGAAAATAGTGGAACTAAAGACTTCCTTTCGCAATAATTTTCTTAAATGTCGAGTATACTTGTTTGTATTTTTTTTTTCTTTGGACTAATTGTTTTATTACTCTTTAGTATCGAGAAATTTGTAAGCTTTATTCTTGTGACAATACTCTTGCATCGCGGAATGCTATAGAAAATTATTTATCGAATTCTTAGTTTGATACAAATTGTACTGATTATAATCGTTGTGTTGCCAGTCAATTTTTCTACACATTTTATTTGAGCGATACGAACACAATCTTACACTTATATAGCTTAAATTTAGCTTAAATTCGTCATTGTTCTAGCAGCATTTGCTTAAACTGTTAATTTATTTCCGTTATGTTGATATTCGATAATGCTTTAAAATCTAAATTTTCATTTTTCTTTCAAAAATCTATCATTATTTACAGCATGTTTTGTCCTATTTATTTCTTGTCAAAAATTCTTGCTAGAAAATAAAAAAAGTAACTTTGAAAGGCATATGCGAATATTTACTTGCCTCAATATACTCCCAAAAATGAATTACATTTTAAAATAAACGTATGACTGCGCATGTTACGTTTGGAACTAAAATTGTGTAGAATCCTTTTCCCAAGCTAAAAAGTCAAAGTATCGTTAATGATTAGGAAGACATTAAGTTGAATTAGTACAAAATTACGCGTTGGAACATAACTGAGTACGATGTGAATCTTTAAACAACATGAATCATATCAGTTGCACTTGTAGATGACCTCAAGAAATATTAATGCAGTAAGGCAATCAAAATTTGTGACACTCTCGAACAGCAGTTCAATTAATAAAACTTCGGTTGTTCACTTACTGGCTGTTACTACAACATGGGTTTAAGTAAAAATTTCCTTGAAATCTAAGAGATTGTTGGTGCATTTGTCGTTTTTTATATGAATAATTCGACACAATTTTTTCATGTAAAAGATTGTATTCCACAGCGTAGAAAGAAACGATACATTAGGAGAATTTGTTTATTCGTGTTATAAATGAATTACTGTACATACCGAAACAATTTATTTAAGGACCTGATTTGTTTCATTCATCTTTCACTTTCACACGATATCGAGACCAACGTATTAGAGTTTCTGGTGACCGCATAAGAAATACAAGTTTTCCGTATAAACGAGATTCTAGATAAAAAAGCCGCTTTTCTCGTACTACATAAATATCATGGAACAGACGCAAAAGGTTTTCACAGTTTGGAATGTTCTCAATCTGAAACATTGAATCATCAAATAAAATTCTGAAAGGAGAGTATTTATTCATAATTGCAACACTTATATGTTCATGTAATAGGATTCACAATTCATACTATGCATAAATTTTGCGGAAGAAAATTCATGAACTTTCAGGACTTAAACAGATATTGCAACTACAATTTTTTTAAAAAAGATGCAAAAGGCTTAATGATATTAAACGGAAATAAAAAAATTCCGAATAGAGATCATAGAATCTCCTTTTATAGAAACTCTAAAGAATTATCAAAATTAACGTTTAAATGCCAAATGTCTGAATGAGGTCAAACTAAATCGACAAACATGCTAATATAATATGATTAGAGAATATTTAGCAAGGTATATTAAAAATTCTGAATATTCACCCATGACAGCTACTTTACGGTAACAATATAATAACTAGAACTAACACCAACCATAGCATTATGTACTGGCGTTCGTACGATTTCGCGAACAAATCGACCAACAACTAAGATAACGGCAACGTACATAGCAACCATTCCACCAGAACCAACAATTATGCTCATCCAAGATGGCATGATTCGATCCACAAATATCACAATCTGTTGTTCCCATCTAAAAGGACAGATATCTGTAAGGAATAACAAAAATAGAAAAGCAGCAAAGACAACCCTCAATACAAACACGAAATTCATAAAAAGTTCATCGTTTTCTGTTTAGCAGACGTCACATATATTAAAGTGAAATCGTCTCAATTTGTGCTAAGAAACTTGAAAAATAACAATAAGAAAATTACGTGACACTCCAGTATTCCCCATGATACTGCCATGTGCTTACAGAGTTCCATCGCTTTAAAGCCAAATTAACAGCAGAAGCTGGTTGTAAATGACCGTTAGGCGGGGCAAATAAGAATTGAGCAACTGGGAAATTCAATTTGGCAGAAGTCTTATTTGCACTGATCAAATCGAAAAATATCTTGGACTGCATTGGAGTTAGTAGTGTTGCGAGGAAAAAATTATGTGATCGCAATGTAGACCCAACCGGCCGCATTAGAGACATTTCGAAAACTATTCGAGTTGACTAAAATAAGAACTATTGACTTTTTATATTTCATATATGTGAAAAACTGAAAAATGAGAACACACACCTTTGAAGACTGTAGTTCCTTCAACAATTTCTCTTTCCCTGGTAATGAAATAACCCAATTTTGAAGCGAATCTGATGTCAAATTAATCAAGAATATATCCTTCGACGTATAATCTGAGATGAAAGACAATGCACTACGTTTAATATCACTTTCTTCTAGACTAGTCAATTCCTCAATCAACGCATGCATGTTTCGTTCTGAGAAATGCGAACTTGCTTTATCGCTAAATACTGTATCGGTTGAATACAGTGCCTGAACATTTGACGCTAATAAAAATAAATAGTTAAAATACGGTTTTGAATGCTGGAATTTGCAAGCTTCAACTAGCTTATGCAAGTGAAGTCAGTGACCTGTTTCGGCAAGATCTACAACACGAGACTACCGAACACTACTATTCAACAAAAAAATTCAAAATAAATTTTATAAAATGACTTACTGGATAACCTTCTATCGACGCAACGACATGCAAACGTTTTGGTGGGGCTCTTGTTCCGAAACTGTTTAAAAATGCAAAAAGCAATATAGGTGCTAATATAATAATTATTAATATAGTTACTGACAGTACACCCTTAAAAAATTTTCCAGATGTTGGCGTCGGCCGACCTTTTCGTGTAGGAAAATACTGAAAAGACTGCACATTAAAATATCAGCCACAATTTTTTAGGTGAAGAATACATTAGCACAAGAAACACTAAAAATATTTGCTGCTGTTTTAAAATATAGACAAAGCAAAGTCTTTGCAAGAATATTAAGTACAAAATGTAGACTTCATTTATAATATAAGCAAAGTTTTCGAAAAATTTTAAATGGTGGATCTGAATTCATTTTGTCAGAAAATGTAAAAGCACAAGTAATGAGTTATGAACAAAATCGAAACAACATTGTCAATCCAATGATCGAATTGGATCCAGCAGTGTTGTGCTTCTACTTCATTGTAGTAGTTTTCCATACGAATAAAATCTCCCATGGTAAGAGCTGTCGAAGTGAACGTCCAATCCATAGCGGCTCGTAGTTCGAAAAGAAATGGTATGTTAAGATATCTGAATAAAAATTACATGTGGCAGCGCAAACTTACTCTATTTAATAGAAATTGGTTTATCTGTCTCGTTTCTAACAGTACCAGTAAAATTTTAATGATTTTCAATAGCAAAAGTGACAAGAAATCAAATTACAAAATTGAAATTTTTTAATATAAATATGAAATCGTACATTTTTAATATTATTAGTCGGAAAATCCCAAAACCTTTACTTAATATGTCACAATTCATTACGGATGGATAGCCATTCCGCATATGCCACGCACTCATTAACAAATAAGCACTTTTAATAAGGTACAAGGAAATTGCTACCCCATTCCACGTCACCATACGACCTAAAAATACTCGTATATTTGAGCCATTTCAAATCCGAACATAATAACAAAGTACATCATTACTCATGACTATATCACAACAGTAGAATTCAACATGAAGAACAAAATAGATCCTGAAACGAAGGTCATATAGCTGTGTTTTGCGGCTATCACTAGCAGATTAATATTCAAAAAATCAAAGCACTTGCAAATTAATGATTTCTACTGTTGGTAATTAATGATTTCTACTGTTGGTTCTGGTAATTCCTCAAAAAAAGGACCAAATAATTTGAGTCCAGCAGAAATTTGGTAAAAATGTAGAAAACAGGTAACCTGTGATTGAGGGCACGAAAAAAAAAATCACTATATGTAGCAAAACAACGAGACATATGTAGTATATGAAACGGAATTTAATTTGTTTCGAGAGATAAAGCCATCGATCAATGATCATAAAAACAAACACACAAATCAAAGTATAAGCAAACCACCGCGGCAGTCGTGAAACCTGTTATAATGTGAAAGATATAAATTTGGAACTGTCTCAGTTAGATTAACTCTGAAAAAAATATGATCAAAATTTCTTTCTAAAGATTTTGAGCATCATAATGTGTACTGAGTATATAACATATTATCTGCAAATTCGAATTAAAGCTAATAATTGCTATGTATTCAATTACCTGTACATCCAAAAGAACATTTCCTGAACCTCCTTGACCCATCATAGAATAAAAAAAGGATATAAGAACTAAGCACAATGCATCACATCCTACCATCCACGGATACCAATCCATAGTTGATTGGTTCTTCTTCATCAACAGAGCTTTACAAAACATTTCACAAGATGATGACTAAAAATTTCAAAAATATTTAAAATATTAAAATTTTAGAAAGTTGATAAAATCTGATAGTTTTAAAAGAGTTATATAAAGAAACATCAACTTCCTAACCGAAAATTAAAAAAACTAAACCTCATTTTCATCACTTTGTTCCTGCTCATACTCTTCGTGTAACCCCATGTGTCGCTCTTGTACTTGAAAATCATCAAGCCACATGCCAAGTCTAAGTAATTTGTAACGATGTAAGAAAACCATCGCAAGCAAAGCAACATCCCAATATGATCCGCTAATACTTGGATCCAGTGCTAATAATCTAAAAATTGGAAAATAACATTTCGAATCAAAACTTTAAGGACTACATTTAAGAGTGTGAACAAATTTTTAAATCGACAAATAAGAAAATACTTTGCCACTCATTTTAAAAAATTAATTTTTTGCTTCACGTTATACAATAAAATACTTGAGACTCTGTTTGTTGGGTAAAGGAAATGTGACATGTTACAAATATGTAGATCGCAGCTTTTAATAGCAGAAACTCCAAAACGAACAAGAGAAGAAACAAAATAAGACCTTCGAATACTGAAAGGATTATTATTTGGAGCATGTTCTTCCTCCCCTGGTACAAAAACCAACTCATTACAAAACAGTAATCGAAAAACAATGATGGACTGGATATAGAATGCCGTTATGACCCAGAAAGATTTTGGTGGACGAGGAATAGCAAGCACACCCCAGAAAAATACCTTAAAATAATTTTAGGGATGACAAAATGTTTTCATTAAATGATAGCATGGCATCAAAAGTTAAAATTCAAGCTCCTTCAAATAGTCAAAGCTCTTCAATTAGTGGCAAAGGAAAAAAAAAAAGACAACAATTTCCTATTCAAAATGAGAGTGCTGTGAAATTCCAGCGTCAAAATTACTAAAACGAAAAAATCTCGAAAACTAAATACTACCGTTAGCGAAAAAAAAAGTAAAAAAAACCATTAGTGGCAAAGGAAACGTTATCAACGACGATTTCGAAAGATGAACGATGAGCATGAATAAAAAACAGATAAGCTCTGATTGAGCCATAATAGCATGTGAAAAGCTGAAAATTAGAAATTCACGATCAGCAATAAAGCTTCGAGTACTTACAAGATACGTTGATTTTCCAATATAAAAACAAATAATGCTAGTATTTTTGTAGCAGTGTATTTTTGAAAAACACAAACTGAACTAAAAAATTTAATATGTTTTTCAGTGAAACATGATGATTATTTAAAGTATGTTAAATTTCAACTTACCAATAAAGAAATTTAAAGGCTGAATGTATAGAAAGATATTCATTCAGTGCTTCGTTCCAAAGTACTTCTGAAGAAGCAACTGATTGAAAATCTTCTCGAAGCATAAGCTCTCCATGCAGCGCTTGCAGTTTATCTGCTGTATCCGCAACACGTAATCGCTGCATATTATTAATAATTATATGAAAAACTACTTTTCCTCTAATATAGGCCAAACATATATACAACAAAAATACCATAAAAAATACAGCAATACGAAATAACTGCAATTTCTTACTGACGTTCTTAATTTAATGATGTTCAGAGTATTAATAAGATGTTGCAAAGAATTTCTTAAGCTACCGCATGATCATTATTTGCATAGAAGTTAACCCAAAATTAAAAAAAAATTACATCTTTCAAAATAGCTTTGATCCGTTTTTTATCACTATCCAAAACATGAGCCACATACGCGTCTCCTTTAGATATTTGATATAACCATTCTGGGTTATTCAAAAGTTGGAAAATATGCATCGCAGTCACTCTTATACTATCAAGTACCTAAAATATTTTTTTAGGGATCAAAAAAGTTTTTGCGAGAAAGACATACTCAGGCAGAACTAAAATTTGATTCTCATAAAACTGAATGTAGTTTGGATGTCAATATATTCTAATTCACTGCTTTTAAAAAAATTTGCATTAATTCACTGAGAATGTGAGTAAAACCAACCTCCACAGTCTTTTCCACCATAGTGGCACTGTCAATATTTTCAAACAAAGATTCTTCAAATTGCTGAACGTGATACAACCTCTGTTCTCGATCAAAATCAACACTTGTATTTGGCAACGGAAAGAAACGTTCACTCACTTGGTGATAATAACCAGATCTGCAAAATACGTACATGATATTTCTTTTAGTAAAGCCAATAATGTTTTAAAATACCTTTTAATTTCTTCGTGAGATCGAGGCGGAGGTCCAACTGAACTTGGTGTTTGTTTATCTTCCTCTTCAACCATTTTTTGTAGCCATCTCACATTGCTTTGAACTAGACGCAAGTTTTTCTGTGCTTCTCGTTCTTTCAATTCTAGTAGCAGTTCAGCTCCTCTAAAAGAAAAATGACAGAGAAAAATTATAGAGACAGATTGAGTGGTAATTAGCAATCAAGCAGTAAGAATTTCACCAAGTCTTTTTTTTAAAACTCACAAAGAATTAAATCTACTCCGCAGACAAAACTGTATGAAATATTATCTGAAATACCTGGTGCCAAGAATGCGATCAGCTCTGTAATCGATAATAACGAACTGGAAATACCACGAATTGAACACACGCATTTGGTATGTTAAAACAGCGAAGCATATCATGTCATAAATCAAACTTGTCGTTTCATGATGACTGAAACATTTATTACTAACACAGCGGAGTCCGAGAATTCGCTCTAGCCAGCAAGGAAAAGTGAAACCAAACCCACAAGATGCATCCTGAAAAAGCAGAAAAAGTTATGCAAAGGGCAAAAGCACAAGAAGCAATTTAAACATTTTCGAATCAAAATGAAGAACTTACAAAACAAAAAATCAAAATAATAAATTTTTTGTATGCTATATAATAATAAACTAATGACTTTTTCACAGACTTATCAAAATACCTCTACACATACCAGATACAGAACTTTGACAACAAGAAGGAAAATATTGTAGTAGACGAGACAATTCCAACACATAAGAACACTTTTGAATGAACGACAAGCGTATAAGGAAGTGCCCTTCCACATAAATAAAAACACTGCAACGGTGTAACCAAAATTGAGTACTGAAGCGCCTTCAATGCTGCACAGAAGAATGATTATCATTGAAACCCAATGAGAATACAGAAAAACTGCCGTATGCACATAAGCTAAAAGATTCCTGAAACTAATAAGAATTAATAATCAAATATCCGAAAATGTGATTTTAAATTTTCAAAACATATAATGCTGAAAATTATAGCTGACAAACTCACCCCTTAGTTGATATAAAATCATTATACATTGCTGGAATAGGTTGATTGAAATTAATCTCCGATAATGGAATATTGTTATCTTCAGAATAATTGCTCTGAATCAAAATCAATTATGCTATCCTCACATTTTTGGTATAATATCAGCAAGCAAATTTTTTACAATAATAACTTTCCTTGTGACAAGCTAATAGCTTCAGAAATTTTATCAAATTTTACTTAAAAATCTAACCTCTCTATCAAATACATATTTCTGCACCAAAATTAGTAGAAGAAAAATATAATCAGCAACAATCATAGGAGATGATGACATTCTGAACGGTATAACTAGAAATTTCTTCACTTCGGGACTCCAGTGATTCCAAGGATAGTCAAGGCAGTGAGAAAACTGAAAGAAACTTACGTTTTTCAAAAATCTATTGAATTATTATATTTACTTCAGTAAATATTTAAAGCAAAATAATAAGAACAATGAAAACCTGTTGAGGAAGGCCGAGCGCGGACATATATTCTATTATCAAAACTATCAACGACAGGTTGGCATAAAAAGTCCAAAAAAGTTTCTGCCGCCGTCTTGTGGATATACGTAATAAGGAAACCATTACCAAGAAATATAGTCCAAACATGTCGTGGTGATGACATGCAAGGACTATTCCAAAGACTGAACAAACCTAGATTTCAACTAATTCATCAGAACTAAAAGATTGTGACAAGTTGCAAGTTATGAGAACATGCTAATTATTCAATCTTTGCTGAAAACTTGCTTTGCAGATTTTGGTAAGAACTTACTTCAACACCGAATTTATACATCCAGTTTTTAAAAAGGAATTTAACAAGAGATGCCACATCCTGAAATGCGTGGTGGTTAATTTAGACAAAATTAGTAAGATTAACAATTACTGTTTTTGTTCAACAAAAACTTTAAAAAAATGTTTTTTATTCGATGGGTAGACAAAAAATCACTTGTTCAGCATCAGATCTCTGCACTTCAACCAACCATTTTGAACATTCACTGGAAAACGCGGTACGCATTGATATTATAAGTAGCAATATTACAACTGTCCACATCTGTAAACTAAAATTTTTAAGAGAACAAAAAAATCCTTTTACAATTAACTTAATAATAAATCAAGCATTTGGATATTCTACATGACATAAATCATTGCTTTATATTTAATAGTGAACAACCTCATTTAAACTGAATCCAAGCCATTTCGCTGTGTTATGATCTATAATGATTTTGGGACTCGATGTACAATTTTGGGGATACGAATAGTTAGGTAAGCGAAAGGCATACGTCATAAACGATATCAACCATTGCAATGACAATAACAGAGCAGCTGCAGAGCATACAATTGTACCTGAAAGAAATTTGGAGCAAAAAAAAATCCAAAATATTTATGCAAAAAAAGTCTTTCGAAAATCTCTTTTAAATAGAATTTTAAGCATAGTTCTTCTTACATTTCCGTCCCTTTGAGATGAAAATCACAATTGATAGCATTATGAGCACGATTCCAGTAACAGATAATTCATAGCTCGCAAAAGCACACAGTGATACTGCTATTACAGTATCATAGCTTGCTGCTAATGCACGAGATAATAAAGAGTTTGGTTTCCGAACAATGCCTACACATGTATCAAGCCTAAATTGTATGTATCAAGAATTTAGAAACAACCTCCTAATAAAACGATACTGCCCTTCTATACAAAGAATCATGATGCCTCATCATAAGAGAACTAAAATGAAGAAAAACAATGCTGTATTAAAAAAATTGAAGCACTTACAAATATCGTAGAAAAACAAACCTTTTTATGTGCACAAATATTAAGATGAAGATAAAGATAAAAGGCAACCACAGAGCAGATGTTAGAGCCCAAACAACAGGAGATAACCACTGATCCGGTGATAAGGATGGCCAGTCGTCATATAACAAGACATACATATAATATAAACAGACGTATAATATACCTTAAAATATTAGTCAAAAAAGTAACTAGAGATCAGGAAGGAAAAGTACTGAAGCAAATTGAAATTAAAAACAAATCTAGTTTATTTCCAAAAAAATACCCTGTGCTGATGAACTTATTATAAAGCTTAAATGTCTAGAGGCAACTGACTCACACTTCTAAATATTAACTTTAAATAATAATAAAACTGAAAAATTACAAGCAAAAAGGCAGACATAAGGTGTAATCCACTCCACACGATTAGTTCTTTCCAAAGAAACCGCTGTAACAGATAACCTTCGTACTAATGATATGGGTTCATCTGGAATATTTCCTGGCATTTCTAAATATCTACCGTCCAAATAACGCATCAAATAAAAAGGTATTACGAGAATCATCTGAAACATGTATTTTCTTCACACCGTTTCAATAAAATACGAAGGTGACTGAAGTACTTCAGTTAAACTTAATATATAATTTTGTATTCAAAAGTAACATATACTAAACTACAGTTCCATATCTAATAAATTTTCATCCTCGTTACAAAGTATGTGTACCAAATATCTAATATAAAAGTAAAACGGTAAGGATACATGGGATGTTTCTACTGATAACAAACCTTTATTAATAAAGGATAAAAAGCAGCTGATCCACTTGCGGAATGTAATCCTAATTTTTCAAAAGTGCTTCCTTGAAAGTTTGCCAAACCAGAAATGTACTGGGTTATAAGTAAACCCTGAAATTTTTAAGCAACACAAGTAATTAATTCTTGGAGCTTATATGAAACAGTAGTAAAATTAAAAAAAATAGCAGTAGTAAAATTAAAATAAAAGCAAATAATAAGCCAAACTTCGTGTCAATAAGATTCTCTCATAGTTGAAATAGATCGAATTTACTACTGCTTTCAGTTTGAGGATACATTAAATGATTTAGAAACTTACAGATGCAAATATTAAGATGAAAGGCGCTGTAAGCAATCGATGTTTTCTTTCTCCGATTAGTGAAAACAGGAACCAAGACGCGAGAATCCAGAGAAAGTTTAGCCAAGACGGAAACAGAAGAACCCATAAAATTATTGCAACTGGTGTTAGAAGATATGAATTCTGAGAACCAATCGAATGATTTTCTATTTCTGCTGTGTATTCCGTTGAAGGCAACGATATTCTATTTGAAGTTATGTAAAACAACAGTTTGAAAATGAATTAAATTTAAATTTTTTACAAATACTGCCAAACTTCATGAGATTATTTAAAATCAAAAATTTATAAGCTGAATATGAATGCTTCTGATACCTCCTTGCCCACAAAAGTAAACTCGCCAAACATATTTCCGTGATAACTCCTGAATATACATTCCAGGAATATTTTTCGCATTCACTGTCAAGACTTCGTGAACAAAAAAAGTAGGATAGTCCCAAGATTCTAAAACAAAAAAGTTATAACTGAAAAAAAAAACAGATTATTAAAAATAAATGCATTTCAATTATCTGCCTTAAAAAGTTTAATAAATTAAGAAGGAGGTTTCTTCATCAGAATACTAATCACGAGCTGCTTGCATTTTAAAAAGCAGTAACTTGCGTTCAGAAACTAGCAATTTAACATATCGTACTTCTTTATTTTGAAATGAAATTAAAAACGTAAACTTACACTAATTCTACAGTCATTAAACAATAACAAACAAAAAATGAACCTTTTGGTAGCTGCGTTTAAATGCATTTGCACATATGTGATTTGTGCAATAAGTAGCAGAAATAAATGTAATACTAAGTAAATAATTGCTAAAGTAATACTATTTCTGGAAAGTGTGAATATTTGTCGGAATGCAAATGCAGCATTTAAGTAAAGTGAAACAATGAAGAGTATAAAATGAAAATAGCTCTGATTGGATAATGCTGTATATGCGAGAAGTACAAGACCCGTTAGATGTAAACCCAGTGATTCACGTCGGTCCATATATACATACATCCAGAACGGCAAAGCCTACTTTTGAGACTACTTCGTTTAGTGGTTAGATTGAATCCATCCGTAAAACCCTAATAATGAGAAGGAATTTAGAAGCATGAATTCATCACTTGGATGCACCAGAAATCAGCTACAAATAGAACAACATGATTCCTGAAATAAAGATGCTAACCTTATTACTTAAAATATCATTATCCAATAATTATTTTTCACATCACTGTGACAAATGAATATGAGATTACAAGCTAGTCTATAAATATAGACTTTCTACCCGTTTACTATGAACATTATATTACATTTGATCAAATCAACCAAATAAAACAAACTTACATTAAACTTATTCAATATATATCAGATGTTCGTTGATTACTTGGCTGAAGCTTAGCAGGTTCAACGAGTTACTTTATTTCCTTAAGGAATTTGCAATCAATTCAACCTAAAACTGACTATTTATTGTGGGCAATTCACTATAACTTTCCTGAAATTTTATTCTAAGGATAAAATGATTACCCTGAAACAAAATGAGAAAAACTGTCTTCACTTTTTCACGAAAACTTCAGAGATGCAAAAAGCAAGCAATAATCAATTAACGTAAGTATACTCGTAATAAATTAATTTTACTTACTTTCTACCATAACAGAATTGCTACTTTTCATTTTTTGAATAACAATTAAAACCAAATTGTATTACAGTGATCTTTTTTTTTTTGATTACTTTGTAATATTAACAATTTAAGATTAATAATAATAATTAATAATTCAAGCAAAAATTGGAAGAAAAAAAGCACCAATCTACATATGATTTAAGCAAAAAAATCAACCTTATTCACAGATACTTTTATTCAGAATGAATCTCAAAGATATTTCTAGCAGAAAAATTAATAACTACTATTCAGATTATCATGATTTCACTGCAAAACAAAATGCTCATTGCAGCAAACTTAACTACACATAAATTGAAATATATCACTATGACAAATTGGCACTTTGCCAAAAGCAAGTTATTTCTCCAATTTTTATAAAAACATTTGTTGTTTACTCTTTTTGCTTCTGCTGTGCTTAACGTAAGTGACTGAAAAGAATTAAGGCTTTAACTTTTAAGCTAAAATATTATCAAATTAATTCTTAAAATTGAGCTAATTATTATTAATTAATTTGTATTTTAAATATAATAAATGAAAAATTATATTTGCTAATTTGCATTAATTACTTAAAATTTTATTAATTATTTAGAAAGCATTTACTTTCTTTGCTGCTAAAGATTGATTATATTTTGTGCTAAATAATTCACTACATTTTTCATTTTGCTCCGTCTTTACGTTAAAAAAAGAATTCATTTTCATTTGGCATCACGCGATATGTAGGACGAAAATAGCGGAAATTAATTGCACTTTAGGATTTCCTTGATTAAGCATAGCTAAAAGCTTGTAATTTAGGCCCGTAAACATTTTACCTGACGTCATTACTTCTTTGCATTCTCGTCCGTGTATGACGAGCCTCGTTAGCAAATTAATTTTGTCCGCTATAATATTTTAAGCCTTATAAAATTCTCAAAAAATTAATACTTAAGTTAGCGTGTATTAAACGTGTGCTTAACTGTTTCTTAACTTTTCAAAATATTTACAAGTGCTTGCAATACATTTTAATGAAATCCAGTGCATTATTGTGGCATAATAATGATTGCGCATTTAGATATTCTATTTAATTTCATATTTTTCAACTATTACAACTTCAAATAATTGAAATTAAGCATTTATTGCTTTGCTTAGCCAATTAGACAATTTGCATTTTATTTTGCGTAATTTACCGCACTGCTATCAAATAACTAATTGAATTAGTCCGCGGAAGTAAGAAATAATT
>UYYF01004940.1:0-17024 GCA_900618365.1 Thelazia callipaeda
AATTTGCATATACTTGCTTGATATTAAAAAATGAGCTCTCAGAGCTATAACAATAATCAACTCTGGAATATTATGTACATATAATTCGGTTTGGCAAACTATGCTTAGTTTTTGTTTATATTCTGTACTGTCTATCAATTGTCATTTTATATAACCATAAAATATATATATCTATACTTGACAATATTAAATATATTGAATGGAAGCAGAAGAAAGTAGATATTTGTGAAAGAATGATAAATTAAAAATATATAATTTAAAATAATTACAACTAACTCTCGTACTAATTTCACTTAGTGTATGAATTGCAACGGTTAAATAGCGTAATTTTTCATTTGTGTCAAATTCAAAAAATTACCAGACATGACTTCTATTTTAGAAAAGGCTTTTGCTATTTCGGCGACATTAGAGCCAATTCAAAACTGCTTAGATCAAAATTAGGATGACTATTTAGATCAAAATTAAGGTGATTTAATTAGATCAAAATTAGAATGATTAAGGATTAAAGTGAATAAATGTGAATTGAGAGTTAAAAATTAAGAATAAATCATAAATGATTATTTTTACAATGAAGCACTTGTCATAAGCACAAAAGTTGAAGTAACTTTAATACATTTTATTGCAATTTGTACATACTTTTACTTTGCACAATGCCAAAGTAAATGATAAAATTTAAAAATTGCAAATAAGTTAAGAAGTGTAGGAGTGAGTGATTTGTCATTCAGAAGTCAAGTCAAGTCAAGTCAAGTCACTGTCGAGTCCAGCGCTGACTGCTCATATAAATTGCTGTGCTGTGCTATCTATCTATCTGTGTGCAATGTGTGTCAGCAAGTGATTTTTTTGCTAACTTCAAATTATTTTAGAATATAAAAACTATCTCAGTCATAGTAATTCAAACTAGTTCAAGTGAATAAAGGTGACTAACATTTCTTCACGTATGCTTAATTTGTGATATTTATAGTGCATTACTTATGTTTACTTTTTTCATTCAAAAAATATTCGTCATCTTTCGTTTGAAAAAAACTTTCCCTCTGTAATATTGTATTTTGAAGGCTATAATCGATTGTCAGTGATTAGTAATCAGATACTATTTTAATCAATACGATGTTATGATTAAGAAAAAACCAAAAATATTAAAAGTGTAGAAAAAATATTAAATTGAAATTAGCAATTTTTAAGTGCAATATTTTGTTAGTGCACAATATTGTTTTATTATATGCTACATTTTTGTTAATTTTATCAGTATAATTTATAAGCTAGTCACTAGTTTCAAAATTATATCAGAAACTTAGGAAGTAATAGTTTTTATTGTTTTTGAAAATAATCGAAATATTCTGAATAAGTGAAAGCCATATTAAACAATTTGATAAGCTAAAGTTCTATCAAAACTTACTAATATAATTGAAACTTGGTAGAAGAATTACCGAATCCTAACTGTTCATTTAGACGTCAGAATTCAAGACAACAATATGTAGACAAGAAATAAGTATACATCTTCCACGTGTCAAAGTATTGTAGTGATTCCAACAGTTTAAAAGGTACCAGAAAATTGAGCAGACTATAACATTCGAGTGCCATTTTTAAAGGCAAAATTAAACTGCAAGTGATTGTTGCACAAGTCATCACTACCGTGTTATTTATTGTGCTGTTATCACCAAGTACTGAATCATTACTGATAAAAATAAACACTTTGAAGCTTCATTATCATTACTGCAAGCTAAAACTGTATTGTTATTCATACTGCCATATATTTACAATTTATTATTACTTAACGAAATGACACCAATCATGCTATCTCTGCCAACAAATAATGATTTACTCATCAACATGTTTTTGTTTATTACTTTAACAAGTAAGTTACCGCTTAATTACTGCTTTGATAAATTACTTTAAAAAAACCAAACTTTTTTCTGAGAGTTTAAAGTCAAAAACTGTTGGCATCTGTTCGCTTTTACATGTATCAAAAGTAATCCGTTTCAACGAGCTTTCTCTTTCAAAATTTGTTATAAATTTTAAAAGCCAAAAAGTAAAAATAAAAACACAGTTGAATAAATTGCTATTATCGCTTCACTTATAAGTGAATTCAAAGTAAATCCAAAGTACTCCTACATTTAATAAAATATTAAACGAATTAATTTAATTATATATAATAATGTTAAATACAGTACTCAAAGATACTAGTCATTGTTTGATTGATGCAAAAAACTGCAAAAGTAAATCTTATGGAACTTTTATAGTTTGATATGGCATACATTTTTCATTAAATTATAGTAATTAATTAGCTAAAAAATGCTATAAAATAATTAGTAGTCTAAATAACAAAAATTAATATGGAAAATTAGTTGCTCAAAATTAGTATAGATGTTCTTGTGTTACCACATGGATAATATAATTAGCTAATCTAACCTCTAAAAGCAGAAATACTTTCCACATCAACTAGCAAATTACATTTTATCTATGTTATTGAAATTCAATCATATTGTGCCAGAACTTTTTATGCTTTGAAATATTTCAAATAATATAGGTCAAAAATAATCAAATTCCTCTGATTAGCAATATTTGTATTCTCATTTCAACTAAATTTCCAAAGGATAAAAGATTTTTTATAAATTATTCACTTATTTTTTATTATTAAATTGTTTTTGCGCTAGAGAAGAATTTGAACAAAATCGCAAGCAAATTTGACTTTATGCAATATCTGCATTTTTCTTTACATAAATTTATTTTATCAAAATAATATAAGAAAATTTTTGACGTTACTCTCTTTTACGTATTTTCTGTGTTTTTATGCAAATTACAGTTTAAAATACAAGTTTAATGAAAATATCGTATTTTTCAGATATTCTTTTTTCAAATTACATCTTAATAGTTGGTTGATGCTAGTCTAAGAATATATTTTTATATGTGCTTTACTCATATAATTTTACTTTAACAATAAATGTATAGCACAAAAAGATTATTTCAGAAGTGACGATGGCAGTGGATGAGATTACAACTCCTAACAAAAAATTAATCCGAGAATATCATTATAATTGTCCATGGTGTACAGATTTATCACAAAGCAAGTCACGGACAATTTGGGGCATGCCAACTTTTAAGCCAATTTCACGGGATAAATATTATATAGAAGATATCTATGGAAGTAAGTTTCTTTTTTTTCCTTACATTGTTAATTCGAAAAATTATAAGTATTCAAGCTTGTTACTACACACTGCAGTGATAAATTTAAATGTGCTTTACATAGTTCTCTACACGCAAACGCCTAGCCAAAACTTTCATAAAATATTTAAAAATAGTAAGCTTACTGAATTGTATTGTATTTTATTGATAATAAATATCAAAATTTGCTAGAATAAAATCAATTGAAAAAGTGATTTCAGTTGCAATAAGTTTATACTTGGAAACTGATAACAAGTTTAGTCTTTTAAAAATGAATTTTCAAACTGATAAATTGTTTCAATCTAATTTTAATGACTTTTTTCCTTTGCGATTCTGAAAAAATAGCCTTCAATTCTTTAAAATCAAAAAACATTTATGCAATCATACATGCAGAAGCATACAATCAATTTGATGTTTGTGTACAATTAATCTTAAATCATTTCTCCAAGAACGAAATTTTCGCATTATCACTGAACTGATAAAACCATTTACTCCTTTGTAACGAAGTCAGGCTGCACTAAAAATAAATGTACGATCTTTTTTGAGGGTTGTTGCAATAAGAAGTGATAACGAATTCGCATTACAATAGTATGAAAACAGTACTGTAATTACTATTGTGATTCAAGTAATCAAATTTACATTATTATTACTATTATTATCAAAAGCAAACATCTTTGATACTGTTTTCATTCTATCGAGTAACTTAGGTATCTGTATAATCTTGAATGTGCGCAGTGCAGAACTATTACTTAATTTCTTATCTACCCATGTACTGAACGACTAATCTAATCAAAGTTTACTGTTAATGAGTGGTAAAGAAATAATTATACTATAACTGCAAGTAATAATAATGAATATACCAGTCGGTAATACCGTATTATACTATGAATAACTGAATAGGAATCATAATAACTACCATAGTAATCACTTGTAAATTTGTTTAAAGCATTTATGATTTCTGATCGAGCTAGCATTGGAAGTGGATTAGCAGCTAGCTTGACAGTTGGAATATTTTTTTTAATATTTTTGGTAACAATTGTATGTCGGATGTATAGCGGTCGATTAGAGCAACGCATGGGAAGTGAACAAGTAGAGCAACGAGTACAAGGTATGCTAATTTTTTATCATAATAATTGATAAAATTGATAAATGAACCTGACGTTTTGTTATTGAGACAGTTAAATTTATTTACATAATAAGTTATTGTCTTAAATGTGAAGGATTAAAAAAAATATCACAGCTTAAAATTAACATTGATGTGTGTCTAAAGTGATTTTTGATATTAGTCTAATAAAACTGTCAAACATACTTCTGCTTGAGAAATATTAATAATTCTACCGATTTGAAAATTTCAACTGTAGGGAGTACAAAAATTTGATAGTGATTAGACTAACCTTGCTTAGTGGTATACAAAATTTATTCGTTATTGTGCATTCTCGTACTACTTAGTAAGATTGATTAGCGTGAAGCTATATATATATATATGTTTAAATTATTTTTATTCTGTTCTGTTTCAATCCTTACAGAAATGGTAGTGCATACAGAAGACTACGGAATGGCCAATTTATCTGTTTGCAGTATGCCACCTAGTGAGCCACCTCCACCATACGAAGTTGCAATAAGAATGCCAAGATTTGAAGAGCCATCAACAGTAATAAACTGTTTCGATCCAGACGGACGACAACAAGCTAGCTAGTTTGATACTACTCACTAATTTATTCTCTAATTTAAGTATATTTCTCTTGAAATAATCAATTTGTGTTTGCTGATCTCTTTATGTTTTCCCTTCTCAAGCAAAAAAAATGCTTCATTGTGCGTGTAAATGGAAGAAAAAAAAATCTAGTTCTGATCTGATCTGATCTGATCTGATTTGATCTGATGACATATTGAATAGCTTTTATAAAAAAGATAACTCAGTAAAGTTTTCGAAGAAAAAAGTATTATATTTTTCAGAGGTCTAATGTGAAAAATTATATCGTTTTCTTTCTAATTTTGACTTAGAATTGGTAAAACTTCAAGTAATAAATTACATAGTGCATTGCTTAACAATAAGTATGCTGGTACTAAATTTATTTGATATGATATTATAAGTAATTGATTGTGATATAGTTATTCTGGTGGCTTCATGTTATATGGTATTTGCACAAGCAAAACTTGCATTGATAACAAAAATGTTTTACAATACAAAAACAGCTGCTTGCATATTCAACGTGATAATTCTGTATTCTATAAATATGCTTTTCATTAATTACAAAAATTTCATCCAAATACTCAAAATATCAAAAACTATACTTAACAAATCTAATAAAAGTTCTTAGTAAAAGAGGGTTAAAGTTCAATTATTAGTTTGCTGTAGTTATTGCTCATTTAAAATAGCTTTGAAAATTCATCTCAAGCTTAATTTTTATTTTTACTTCACAGTGAATGGATACTTTGCGCAATAATTTAATCGTTTTTGTAGTGTTAATCACCTATAAAACTTCACATTTATTGTAGCTTTTTTACGTCAAATGAAACGTGTCAAAAAAAGATATCAATACTAAAAATTACAAAATTTACTACAATAGAGCACATGAATTGAATAAAACTCATTTATTATCAAATTTTTGAACTGTCCACATAATTCGCAATTTCCTCAATCTATATATTATGCGATTTTTTTTCACAAAAATCTTATTATCACATTTAATAGGCGCATGCAATGATATTCCTCTTTGTAAGATTACCTTTATTTGATTTACCGCACTTTATGTAAGCCGTTATGAAAACCTTCATCACAAATGATGATCAACTATTACTTTTTCGTAAATTTTTTTGGTCACTGTGGTCAAATAGCACACAAATTTATCTGCTAGTACAATTTATTTCTATTTTAGATACAGCATATAAGGCTCTTTCACTGTCATAATAAGTCAGTCATTGCTCATCTGTGATAGGCCCGAAAACTGATAATTACCACCAATTCCTCAAAAACTTTATTTCTGAAATCTGAAATTCAATGATTATTAGCTTGCTTGTCTTGTGATTGTTTCTTATGCGTTATCAGCATACCACTGCTCTGTTAATTTTCAAACTGTGTTAATTATTACGTTTTATTACGCCATAAGTGATGGAAGGGCCTAGAAAGCCATTGTACAGTTATTCTTGGGAGCAGTCTCCAATAAATAAACACCGAAGAGCCAATTCACCAGAAGAAGGTACTTTTCTCAATAATTAATATTCAGATGAGGAAGAAAAAAACTTAGAAATGTAAAAGATTAAATTAGTAGAATTGAAAGCAGCTCACCGTAACTTTGTTAATTTTTGCTTTAGTTATTTTGAAGATGTTGATCATTTAGAAGGTCAAAATTTCTGATTAACTAACCCTATAAAGATTCTGATAGTATTTAAAATCGTAAGAATATGATTGTTTTTATTGACTTCTAATTATTCTCTATTTGGAACATTTATAAAACTGATATAAAAATATATCTGGTTATTCATAAGAAGTAGAAAAAAATTTAGCGCATAATTTTTTCCGCATTTTGCTTCTTTTTGTAGAGAAAAAAATTTTTGATGATTGGTTTGAAGAGAAGGCAGACGAATACTTTTCATGTACAAGAGGTCAAGGTCTTGATGATGAAGCTATTCGTGCTGATGCATCAGTAAGCTTGAAAATTCATTTAGGAATCTTTGAATGAAGTAAAACAAAATAACTTAACTGTTAGTAAATATTCTAATTTGGTGGCGAATTGATTGTTTGATGTAATAGTTTGTTAAATTCTATCACTTTGTTGCTGCATTGATTCAATATAATAATTTTGTTCATTTAGTGGGCACTATCTCCAATACCATGTAATCCGGAAATCTATCAAGCTCTGGTGAGCGTTTCACCTAGAACTTTAGAGCAGTTGAAGAAACCGAAGAGGGATACAAAAATCAAAGAAGAAGGAGAACGGGAAGAAGCGAAACGTCTAGCATTTGTAAAGCGTTATGAAAAATCTGTGAGAAAAACCAGACAAGCAATTGGTAGTACAGTTTGTGATTCAGCTCTGTCTGTGGGATTTTAAAATTAGCATTAATTAAATCACTTATATTAGTTTGCTAATTAATCTAACAAATTTAGATCTAGCAAACGTTAGATTAATTAGTAAGCTAGTTTAAGTGAAATCTTTGTCGAATTCTTGGATTGCAAATATAAACAACTAAGATTGTGTACTCTTAAAAGCTTTGTGTGCTTGCAGATAAAATCAAAAACGAGAAACGAAAAAAAATGCTTCACCAGTTGAAGCGTGAAGAATGTCAAACTTCTGAAAGATTTCAGCATCCTCAATCTCAAATTTTGAGTGAAGTATCATTGTTTCAAGATGATTTACTTAAAGTAGATTCTTTTATTCAGATTTCTCTTTTTTTGACATAAGTTTTCTCGTGACTACGCTTTCTTTTGTGCTGTGTACAAGAGCAAATACACATATATAAAAAATCCTTGTAGCTGTGTAAGAAAAAGAATGATTCTACACCGCCTCAATGCATTTTTTCAGAGTTTCGAGTATTTTGTAGGTATTGGAAAGCATATTTTTATCTCCTCAATAAAGCTTCTAGAATAAGATTTTAGAACTGGAAAAGGCATTTTACATACTGTAATTGCTTAATCTAATGGATCTATTACCAGTAGTGATGGTTTTAAACATAAATAGACAAAAGTGACTGAGAATGAAGTTTAATGTCTTTCAGAAACAGTCAGAACCTGTAAAATCGAGTATTTATGTAGACACTGGAAATCATAATCAATCAGTATCATATCAAGTTTCTTCTTCCAGGTGACTTCAAAAATTATCTCATTACTAAAATATTGTCAGTTGTGCAAGACAAATCTCGTTTATTTTTTTGTGAAAATTAAAAATCTGTTCTAGGGATATCGTGAAATGTTTTGTATTACAGTATGGCATTTAATTTTATTCATGAAGTATCATAGGTTGAAATAATGACTCATACATTCGTACATCGAAATTGAAATTGTAATTAAAGCTAGAATATTACAGCTGTAGAGTACATGTGAACTATTCCAGAAAATTAGAATCAGACGAAAAGTTATTGAGTTTATGTGACGATGACGATAGTGATACTGAACTCCTTAAATTGGCTCTTGAAAGGTATATTTTATTTATATTCTATCAGTTTAAGTTTTCAGTGCTCTTTAAACATCTGGTGATTTTGTCACATGTAAATGTCACTCATAGATACGTATATTTGTTTTTACATTCAGAGTCATTGTTGGTTGCACTTTTTTGATTTGTTTTTGTGATATATATTTTTGTTTTTTACTACAGGGGTTAAATAATGGATCTGAAATTTTTAGTAGTCCCGTTGCCAAGTCGAATTCAACGAAGCGAGTCTCTACTAATGATGAGGAGATAAGCGATGAAGATTTAATTGCAATGATGATGTCTCCAGTATCAAGCTAAGTGAAATAGAATAATGCATTCTGCTAATAATTCTGCTCATGTTTGGAAGCTATATTGAAGAAGCAATATATTGCTTCTACTAAATTCCTAACATTACTTATAAGATCCTGAAATAGTTGGATTCGAAACTGTTCATCAAGGATGCTTTTAACAGCAGAAAGGTTTATTTATTAAATATTTAATAAATGAACAGTGTCCACTTTTTCACATGATAATCTTATCGCCCTTACTCCTCACATTTTTCTTGTTGGCTTTTAAGCTCATAATTTGCCTTGACCAGATTTATGTAATCAAATAAGGAACAATTGTATTTACGAAAAAAAATCGAACTTTTGGAAATAGTTTAAGAATTATCTTTTGGTGTCCTGATTAATATTTCTTAATATTTATCAGAATGGCTCTACAGTCATAATAGATGAAGTTTAGAGGAAAGGGAAATACTATGAGTTGGCTTAATTATGTTTTTGTGTTGGGTGCAGCGATAGAAATTTAAAAAGTTATCATTTTCACCAGTAGCTTTGCAAGATAATTCTTATTATATTAATGTTTCTTAGTCTCTAATCTTTGTTTTTTTATGTGAATTCTTAGTTATCTACAACCTTTTAATTTCATTATGTAAAGCATATTTTTAGAACTGTCTTATTCGAAAATGTAATGAATTCAAGAAGTTACAAATTACACGTTTGAATTTCGGTATAAAGTACAGAATGCATCTTCGTTTCAAAAAACTTACTAGTGTTATCGAAATCTTATGTGTACTGGTATCTTGTTTATTGTTCAAAAGCCCCAAATTCATTGTTTATCAGAACTAGACAGGTAAAAGTAATAAACCCAAAAAATTGCGTAATTCTTGTCGCTATTATGAATGTATTTTTGAGGCTTGCGGTAGTATGTGTATTCGTTTTTCTTTTTTTGTACTTAGATATTTGTTTCTGGTGAAACAGAAATCTTATTATAATTTATATTAAGAATAAGGATTTGTAGATAACTAAGTTGCATATTTCAGATTTTATTCAGTATTTGACTTTTTTTTAATTTTTGATGGTTGCATTGTACCGGAAATTTATTGCTCAAACTTCTGTGTTATTTACTCTTTTAGTGTGACAAATACTGTCACTTGTTTATTCCACCAAATGCTTATTGTTTTATCATATAAGTTGTGAAAATAATTGCACATAAAGTAAATGATACTTTTTTCATCTTGAGAAAAAATTTTTTTTTCTTTTCCTATTTGCTGCAACACGTAAATCTTTAAATTTGCAGAATGCTTGGTATACAAGACAGCAAAAAAATTCACGCAGAAATCGCCTGACAAAATGTCATCATTTTTATTGATGTATTGGTGAGTACGGGAAAATGTTTGAGCAAGAAATCAAGAAACTGTTTCTGATTTTTTGTTTTTGATTTGCTTCGTCCATCATGTGAACGCTAACTACTAAGGATACCCAGGAAGGTTTCAAGCGAAAGAATAGCTAAGAGAGATGCTGAATTCTGTCGTAGTCTTTCTACTTTCCTACTACATTACTTTGCACTACTAGAAACTGAGGAAGGATATGAGCAAAAAATCAAGGGGAACTCTGAATTCTGCATATTTGACTTTCTATTTGCGTAAACTACGTCGAAGTTAAGTCCATCACTCGAAAAATTTTGTTTGTTCCTGCTCTTATTATATTTCGAGTTTTTAAAGTAATTTTCGTTTTTCGTGCTGTAAAGCAGAAACTTTGGTCTAGTCGTTCACTTGTTAATTCAAGTTCAATGCTTAGTGAGCTAGAGGTGATTCAGTATTTGATATCAAATTTGTAATTTTTCGCTCACTATGGAAATGTGTTTTAATGTTACTTATAAATTATTTTGAAATTGTAGTTCTTATTAAGTCCTTAAAAACGCTTTAGTTTTTAGGAAAAATTTTTTGACTGAATTTGTTATGATATTTATTCACCGAGAATTGCAAAATATGATTTCAGAAACTTCTGTTAGGTGTAATAGATTCAATTAGAATAAATGGGTTGATTCATTTCTGCGATTATAGATAAGTTCATGCTTCAATATGAAGATCGCTCATTGCGTTATTAGTTATTCTGTGTCGGTTTTAAATAGTATTCGGAAATCACGATCTCTTTTCAATTGTCAGTTATGTAATGTAGTTAGTTTCTGTACTTAACTTGTTGAAGTAAACGTTTTTTCAAAAGACGTTGTGATGCAGATATCAAGTAGCGATGAAATTCATTTTACTGTCTTTCAGTATTTGTCTTGTTATAGATGGCGAAGAAATAAAGGGTTGTAGTCTGAATATGTTTTAATAACTGATATTGAAATTATGAGCACATGATTAGGGAGGTTTTATAGAAACTATTGAAAAACATGAACAGCATATAGTAAGAGAGGTAGTCGTTTAACTATTTGTCAGAGCATTTGATTACTGATGGTCTTTAAAATAGTCATGAATTTACTCTTTGTGTTTGATAGTTATACTTGACCATCCACGAAAACTAAGTAATGAACTCGAGAACGATTGGTTGCGTATCTTCTGCTCAACTTTTTCAGGATCGCACTTAATAACTATTCGGTTTGGGCATGAGACAATGAACTCTCCGATATCTACATCTTTCGTTTTTGAATTTTTACATGCCGAGATAATACAATACGAAAAACAGCGTGAAGTAACTTCACAAAAGTTTCCCTCTCTGAACTTTTTTAAAAATTCAGATTATCAATATTTTTCAGAACAGTTTTTTGAAATTTAGTGAATTTCATTAAACAAATATGAAATAAGTGTAAGTGAGACTTGAAGGAATCAAATTTTGGTAATCAAGTTAGACTTTCTCGTGCACAAATAATTTTGTAGATTGAACAAAATGAAAAAAGAAAAGATTGGATGGAGCAAATGCGGTTATATCCGAGATTAGACGACCAAGTGTTGAATAAACAGTTGAGTTTAGTGAAACAAGTCTTCATACAGGTGCATAATAAAAATATAAAAATTATCTTTCTAAAATTCAAATTTTCTGGACTTTTTCTAGTTTTGTTTTAAATCAGCTATTATTGGAATATTATTCCAATAACTTTCTTGTTGAAATAAGCATGGAATTAATTGTTGTGCAATTGCAGGGAAACGCTGAAACACGTCTAGAAGCTATGGGTTACCGTGTTGGTTTTGTGCTTGTTGAGAAAATTGCCAAAGATATACCAAGGTTTTATAATGAAGTTTCCTTGCTTGATCGCAGTGTAGAGTTATGTTTATTTGTTTGCTTGTTCTTTTGACAATCATTTGTTATCTTTACTTGCAGAATGAACGGTGAACTAGAGCGAATGAAATTTCTTTGTAAAGAATTTTGGACTGCTGCATTTGGTAAACAAATCGATAATTTGCGCACTAATCATCAGGTAATCTTATTGTTCGGTCTGTATCTTATTATTAACTCCAGCGGAAATATTGAAGAGATGAAACTATGTTTTACTTCATTTTAGGGAGTGTATGTTATGCAAGACAATGAATTTTTCATCTTTTCTGATTTCGAAGCAGGAAAACAATATGTGGAAACATCTGCCATATATTTAGCTTTACCATGCGGTATTGTAAGGTAGTTTTTATTCCATACTTTGTCTGACTTTATCTTTCTCATATATTCATTTTTTCCATCAAATATTGTAACGTTTTCAGAGGCGCTCTGTACAATCTCGGAATCAACTGCGTGGTGACATCATCGGTAGAAAATTTGCCAGTAGTAAAATTTCATGTACATATGCAACAGAAGAATTAAAATTCCGATCCGATTATGATGTTTCATTAATTACATGTTATCATAGTACTTTCCTATTTAATCCTTAATTATTTTTCTGACATGCCATATTCAGGAGGATGGTGGTGAGAACTGTTACTTTGAAGAAAAATGATTTTGTAAATGCTGTGGTATGTCAAAGAAAGATGTGGTAGTTTTCTTATATGCATCATTTCAGCTTTCAAACTCGTTGACATGATTAGTTGTCGTTGGTTACCACCAAAATAAAAGTTTACCTGTGGTGCTAAAGCACATCTATTATATAAAGGTTTCAGTTGGCTCTAAAAATTCTATCACTTAGACAAATTTTCATTTTTGCAAGCTTTAGGATTAAATTTATAAGATGAATGTACTGTCACTGATTCATAAAAAGTATTGTAATGAAATTTTCAAGAAATCAGTGAAGGTTCGAATTTTGTAAGCTTACAGAGTTTAAAAAAAAAATTGATTATTGTAATGAGCTGTATAAAATGATGAAGAATTAGTGAGTATTGATATGCTGTAAAATCAGAAATCAGATTAATCAAAATTGTTTTCTCAATTAATGCAAATAAGAAGGTTGTTATTTTAAGACTTAATTGCATACTCATGGTGTCTTGAAAATTTTTAAGAACGATTTCTTCTTCATGATACCACTTAGTTCTGTTTCTAAATCTTACAAATATTCTATTAGTGGAAGCTGAAAGTTTTTCCGTAAATAATTACAACCAATATTTTTGTAAGGAATTAATAAATGCTTCAACAGGTGAAAGTAGTAGAGTTGTTGATTTTTTATGCTTTTAATTAAGCGTAGAAAATAATTACAATATTGAAGTAAACAAAGTTGGTAACTTCGTGCATCTTTATTCATTCTTGTAAGACAAGAAACCAAAAGATTGACAATATGGAAGGAAGGGAGCATACTGCAGGAAAGATTCTCTGTGTTGACATGGGGTTTTTGATTCCATCCCAGTCATTAATTCACTTGATTTACAATAGATATATGATAGCTCTGAAAAGTTTCAGCAAAATCGCATTTTAATTGCATTAGATATGTGGATCAAACAATAGTATTATCATGTGCAGTAGTTATTTTGTCTCTGGGCAGTGGCACAGAATATAGTGCACGACCTCTGACCTCGACTGTCGAAAAATGTCATCTGCTGAGTCAGGGTGCATCACTTAGTGATTGTTTGTTAGGGCAGTTCAGTCAACAGAACTGCCCCAGTCAGTGAAAAGACTGTTGGAGTTGGAAGCATAGTCCATCTCAAATATTTTCGGGCACACGGAACAATATTCATTCGTAAGACAAGAATACACGTTGACCATATCCTTCTCTGTAAATCCATTTCACCTTTGACCTTCCCTTTTTTGCAATATAATTGCTATTATAGTGCTGAAGTATTTTCCTTTTTTCATAAAGTTATCTGCTGTATTGTTGTTGTTATTTGATCAAATTGCAAATACAGTACTACTCAAATAATTAATGGTATTGTCATGAATATGAAGTGAGAATTTCTTTATCAAAGATTTAGCAGTGAATATTATCTGAAGATCAAAAATTTATTCCCTATTTACTAGATAGACTGAGCTGAACTGCAAAGTTTGTCAGGTCACAATTTACAGTGTCGCAAATGTTTACGTTATTGTTAACTGTATTCTCATTGATCGAATCACGTAGAGTAACGAGCTTATATCACTTTCCGTTCCACGATAAGAAAGAAGCGATTTCAATGGAAGCAAACCCAATTTTAGGGCCAAAACAAGAATTTGTACCTGGCAAGTAATAAACTGATAGAATTAATAACTTCAAGTATGATATACTATCAACATTTTAGTTTCTTTAATAATAATAATAATAATAAATTAATAATAATAATAATAATAATAATAATAGTGATTACTTTATCCAATATTAGCTAAACTATAGAAGTTATCAACCGAAATAATGACTTTATATGAAAATATGATTTTAACAGAGGATATTCCTTCGAAAAGAAACTCCCAATAGGGGTAGAGGCAACGTTGAATTATAATAATGATCATTGCGATGATAATAATCATGATCATGATAACAGAATGATGACAATATTTCTGGTACTTAAGAAAATAAATTTGTCGAAATCTTTAACTAAAATAATTATTTTATAAATTATCATGACTCTTAAGTTTGATTAATCTATTGTTATATAGTAGTAATATGTGTATCAATTTTTGAAGCTAATGAACGGGAAGATTGATCAGAAAAAAATAGATTTGAAAGTGAAGTAAGTTTTACGACTGCGAATGATTGGTTAACTGGGAACAAGCATTTGTTTCTTCAATTCTACGCATGCTTTTGTAGAATGTCATATGTGCCCGAAAATAAATGAGACGGGTTGTGGCTTCTTGCCTCTGCGTCAAGTTTGCTTTTATCCAAAAATCGTGTATTACTCAGGACGTCATTGCTTAGTAGCTCGTGTCATTTGTCCTGGTGCTTTCCTGCTTATCCACGGTACAAATCTCAAAACTGGGTTTGGTCTTACTCCTTAAATTCATTAATTGAGAAATGTATTTTGCCTGCATGATCTTAAGCAATGCAAATGGGGAAAAAATAATTACAGTCAATGTTTTCAATGATTGCAGAGAGCAAAGGTTATGGGATCAACGTAAACCTGCAGGTAGATCTCACGTATATCACCATCGTTGGCCTGATTTTGCGGAAGAGTATCTGGCACGATGTACCGAACAAGGATTTTGGATGATACCAGCTGGTCTTCAAAAGTATGAAAATGTACCCGTTGCTATCGAAAGACTATACTGTACTATCTAAAAGAATGATGATACTAAATGCATTCTATATTTATATATCAATTACTATTCTCTATCATTTTGAATTTCAGATTAATTGATATATTTGTTGAAATTAATCGCTTGCAATTCTTTAAATACAAAAATTACAAGTATTTTGGTTGAAAATTTAACGACAGAATTTGCGAATATAGCTGAGGAATTATGCTAATAGTAGTCAAAACTATAATGATTACCAATCTCCACAAATATGAAAGTGAAAAATTTAACATGTAAACTTGAAATACTCATACAGTACTATGAACATTGATTGATTCAACTTATTCGAGTTCAAAATTATTTGCTTTTAAATAATTTGAAATTGGTACCAGCTAAATTACAATTTTGTAATATAATTAATTTTTAATGAAGTTTCATAGAATTTAAATTATTGTAGTAAATGTATGGGGAAGAAATAAGTGATTAAGAATTAGTAAGTGAAAATTTTGCAAATTAATGCATAAATTTCATTTTTCCGTTTATTTGCAGTTGCTAATTTCAAAGATTACAAGAATAAAGTGTTGATGATATAAAATTCAGAGCATCGCATAATAAATATCTTCAACAGCAAGTTTTGGGATAATATGATTGGTAATTAATGACAAAACTGGTCTGTGTGTAATATCACAAAAGGGAAGGAGAATTACCAGTTAATTATGATTAAAATTATAAAGATGCAATGGAAGTTGCTAATTTATTTTATGGTTACAAAAAGAGTACACATAAACATATGTACAGTCAGTAGTAGTGATGACTGATAATTGGGCACTAGTAGTAGTGATAATGTGACAAGTTAACAATGAATGCAACTTGACAACATTACTTTTGATGATCAGAACAACAGAAACAACGATAGAATGAATTATCACTAAAAAGTAATGATAAGAATATTTTCATCCCTTATCGCAATACTTCTAGTTATATTGAATTAAAGTTGCAACTTTTTCAAGTTACTTTTGCCCTGCGGCTATGGATCTTAATATAAGCAATAGATGGAATCAGTTTCATGAAAACATCAATTCCGCCATATTTAATGATAAGGTTTTGGCAATTAACTGAATCAGTTTGTTTAGCTATTGTGATTAGCGTACAGCTGGAGTGCGTTTAAAATTATGGGAAGCGCTGTGAGAAACGTAATATTACTTACCCTTTGTTATTTTCATTCTTCACTTGCAATTTTTTTTGGTGGCGCTTCTGGAGGTTGTGGGTGCCAACCACCACCGTAAGATTTTATCTTTGCTTAGGAAAAATAAAATTGCTTCGTCGTTAAACATGAAGATTCTGACAACAATGTATGCTAAAGCATATTCAAAATGTTTGAAGCATTTTTTTTCTATCACTGATATGCGGTAATTTTCCATTCTAGTATTATTCAACTGAATTGAACATCAGTTGAATCATAATAGGATTAATACTGATATTTCATTGAATAAAATAATTCTTGTGTTCTTGTTCAAAGATTTTAAAATATCTTATTAGTCGAGAATTGACTTAATAGAATGATATTACGGATTTTTTTGTAAATCTGTAATAAAAGATTAAAGTAGATTATTACAATGATCCATCTCTCAGGAAATTAAATAGTTGCATGAGATTTACACTGAAATTGTTCCATATCTTCTTGGTATCAAAATTAATGAAATTGCTCATAACTTGAGGAGTACTCAGTAAAATTGAAAGAATTCTCAGTAGAGTTTCTTAACTATAGTCATAATATTTGTACTGATTACCCAAAATACTATGTAAATATTTGTTTTGTTTGATAGTTCCAAATTTAGCCCATGTCCTCCACCTCCAACATGTGGTAGTAGTGGTGGTGGATATGCTCAACCAT